>PVKC010000381.1:24080-70322 GCA_004027635.1 Crocidura indochinensis | reverse complement strand
CCGCAAGATGGAACTAGAAAACCATCAAACTAGAAAATATTATGTTGAATGAAGTAAGCCAGAAGTAAAGGATAAATACAGAAAGATAACACTTATCAGAAGTATTTACAATATAAACCAAATATACATATAATATTCCTTCAAGAAACACAACTGTCTAAATGTAGAATGATGATACTACATAGGGTGGACACCTCGTATAGTGCTCACAATCATATTGCTTAGTAAACTATAGACATGAACATTATACTTTTCCTAAAATGCTCTAGCCACACTCTAACCCTGAAATCTTCATTTAGCAAAGTTCACTCCTATCAGTGATGAAGTGCCTAGAAATTAGAAAACTTTCCCACTCTGAGGCACAGATCCTATTGTTTTTTTCTTTTTATTCTTTTTTCCTCTCCTCTTTTTCTTTTTCCCTTTTTTAAATACTATATTTAAACACCTTGATTACAAACATGATTGTGGTTAGGTTTCAGTCATGTAAAGAACACCCCCCTTCACCAGTGCAACATTCCCACCACCAATGTCCAAAATCTCCCTCCACCCCACCTACCCCCACCTGGCTTGATTTATTATTATTCATACATTCTATTGAAGAATAATTCCTAGGGAAATTGGTCAAAGTTCTCTTTATAATTTGAACATATGGCACTAAATCAGAAACAATTCAGTGGGGTAGGGGACTTTATCCAGTGGTGCTCACAACTTACTCTTGGCTCTGTGCTCAAGGATCATACCTGGTGGTGCTCAGGAGATCTTTCGTGATACTAGGGATAAAACCAGGGTCAGCTACATATAAGTAGTGTTAGTAAATTTTTTCTATCTTTTTGATCCAATAGCCTTATCAAACCTTATTGTAAAGAGAAAAATAAGTAGGGATAGAGTTCAATTCCCAGGTTTCCATTTGGTCCTGCAAGCCAGGAGTAATTCCTGAGTGCAGAGTCAAAAATACTTTGAGTACCACTGGGTGTACCCACAAAATTAAAACCAAAAATGTATTAATTGTTGTCAAATATTTTGTAAAAGAAAATTTTATGACTTGATTTAATATTTTGTTATCCGATTGGGAAACAAAGGATTTCTTATTCTAAAATCTAATGATAATTAGATATTAGCTTAGTTAAACTCATTTACATGGAAAGGAAAGATGGTGTAATATTATTTTTATTACAAAACAGGTATTGCTCAGAAACAAATAACACTATTTTATAGCTTCCTATTCAAGATAATTATTAGATTAATTCCTCATTTTATACTATAATCTTTTCATTAATAATTTTTATTGTGATCAAATTGTATTACAAATATTTCACAATAATATTTTAAGCACATAGCAGCTTTAAACCTGAGGCATTCCCACCACCAGTGATGTCCTCCCTCCACTCTCTGTTCCCAGCATGCATCTCATATCTCCCTCCATTGCCCCCAGACTGCTAGTATAAGTGGTCCCCTCTGTGTCTAGCTTGTAGATTGGGTATCAATTCTGTTGTCATTGGCTTGGATTTGCTGTTTAAGTATGATCTTTTTTTTTTAGTTCTAATCAATGTTCATACAACTGTTTGGTCTTCGTACCATCCATTTTACCCACCTCAATTTATGAGACTGAACAAGATGATTCAATTTATGTGGTTCTGTTTGAAGGAAAAGAAAGAAAAAACCAGAGGGGTTCATTTAGAAGATTATAAATATCAATTTAAGAGAAGAAAAGGAAAAAGAGAGAAAAACATCATGAAAAGACAAAAAAAGATACAGAAATAAAAATAAAACAGACAAACAAGAAAACACAAGAACAAAATCAAAACTATAGTAACAGAAAACAACAACAACAAGTGAAAAGCACCACCACAATACAGAGAACAACCAAACAAAAATAAGCCTGAAATAAAAAGAGAAAAAAATTGTGCTTCCTCCCCACCTTCTGCATAGGCACAGTAATTATTGGGGAGATCAGAAAGGGGATTACCCTGGTCTAAGGAATACAGGGTTTATCCACCCTTAAAGAATACTGTCATGGGAATAACTACAGGCTTCGTACATACTCTTTTACTCTCCTCTAGGCTTTTGTGGTGTCTAGAAATTTTCTGCTCAGTCGTGGATGATAAAATCAGGCTTCTGTAGCTAGAGATCTTGGTATTTACACAGGTTATAGGATAGAGCCTAGGAAAGAGTCTTTATTCACGGTTCTAGAAGTTTTGTTCCAACACTTTTGTTTTAATCAGTCTTTTGTAATTGGTAGTCTTGGTGTTTGCACCAATGCTAGGATGAAGCCTAGGACAGAGTCTTTCATTATGTTTCCAGAAGTTCTGATCAGTTGCAGACCTCTGGAAATAGAGATCTTGGTTGTACAGATTGTAGGCCAAAGCCTAGGCTAGGATCTTTCTTATTGGCCCAGTCATGGTTGTCACAGTCAGTCTATAATTTTAAGGTGCTATATTCTTTTCTTTTTTGTAAAAGAAACTGCATTGTATGGTGAGCATTGACCTCATTGCATGGTGAGGCTAGATATCTTCTTGATGTGATAATTTGATGGTAAAATGTGAAATTACCTTAATGATCTCTGATACAGACAAGGTTTTAGTGAGGTCACTATTGTCATTCTCTGATATTTATAGCCTGAGGTTATAAATATCACTCTAAGGTTCTCAGGGTCTAAATCGGGCTGAGGAGAGTTGAGATAAGTCTACTTGCTTGGACTGCTCCAACCAGTGTGAAACACACTTGAACAGTGTGATTGATGACAGCTGCTGTCAGTGTTGTGTCTCTGTGAGCCTTACTGACTGCCTCACAATGTTGTTTTTCTTTCTTAGAGAACCCCTCCAGGGCTCTGAGTAGGCGAGAGACCCCAGAAAGGGAATGTTTCTGTGCCTGATTTGCTGACTTTGTCTTCTTTCTTTTGCCTTCAGACCTGGAAATGTTCCCCAGCAAGGCACGGAGTGCAGTGTCAATATGAGCAGGCCAAGGTTTTGTGCTGTTGTGTGGACCCCCACCACACTCGGGAGGTAAGAGCCTCTGATGTACACAAGTATCCAGCCAGACACAGGCTCACGTTGCTGTTTTGTGGTAGTCTCAAGGCTATCTCAAAGCAAGTTCCAGGCTTCTGTCCCCACACCCTCTGCAGCATATGACACTCTTTCTACAGCATGGGCTGATTAGGATGAGATGACCCTTCAGTGTGACCCAGAGTTGTCCTGGGGTCTGAACAGCTGCATCTGAAGCATTTGTCAGATGCGATTGGACATTCAGACTCATGAGTGTGTTGTTTTGGGGAAACATTAAAATATAGAACTACGGGAGCTTTGCATAGCAGGAGGTTCTCTATAAGCAGGAAGCAGACTGGCTGGCTAACTCCTGCTTGCCTGGAGTTTCATTCTTCTGACAGACTCAATGACTGAAAGGCATTGCTATTGTTTCCATTTGGTTATTTACTTTGAGGGAACACCAGTCGTACCAAGGGTATGCTCCTCACTCAAGGTTCAGAGGACTCTGCTAGTTCTTTTTTAAATATCTTTATTTAAACACCTCAATTACAAATATGGATGTAGTTGGATTCAGTCATTTAAAGAACATCCCCTTCACCAGTGCAACATTCCCATCACCAATGTTCCAAATCTCCTCCTCCCCACCTGTATTTGAGTCAGGCTTTCTACATCCCTCATTCATATTGTTATGATAATTATCAGCGCAGTTATTTTTCTAACTGCAATTATCACTTTGTGGTAAGCTTCATATCTTTTTTGGGGGGGGTCACATCCAGCAGTGCTCAGGGGTTACTTCTGGATCTACACTCAGAAATTGCTCCTGGCAGGCACGGGGGAGCATATGGGATGCCGGGATTCAAACCACCATCCTTCTGCATGCAAGGCAAACACCCTACCTCCATGGTATCTCTCCATTCCCTGAGCTTCATATCTTGAGCTGGACTTTCTAACCCTCATCTCTTTTGTCTCTAAGAATTATTGAAAGAATGTCTTTTATTTTTTTTGAACCCATAGATGAGTGAGACTATTCTGTATCTATCTCTCTCCCTCTGCATAATAAATTCCATGTATATAGAAAAATTTTATGACTTCATCTCTCCTGATAGCTGCATTATACTCCATTGTGTTTATGTACCATAGTTTCTTTAGCCATTCATATGTTGAAGGTACCTTGTTAGTTTCCAGAGTCTGGCTATTGTAAATAATGCTGCAATGAATATAGGTGTGAGGAAGGGATTTTTCTATTGTATTTTTGTGTTCCTAGGACATCCCTAGGAATGGTATAACTGGATCATATGGGGGATAAATTTCCAGTTCAGAACAACTGTGAGGTGCCATCTCACCCCACAGAGATTGGCATACATCACAAAGAATGAGAACAAGCTGTGCTGTTAGGGATGTTCAGAGAAAGGAAATCTTATTCACTCTTGGTGGGCCTGCTGTCTTGTCCAACCTTTATGCAAAACGATATGGAGATTCCTCGAAAAACTGGAAATTCTCCTGGGAGTTCTTGGGAATAGGATTGAGGTGGGACTCAGAGCTCCCAGCAGGGCATTTATACACTGCTGTTCTAGACATTACTAGTGGAAGAAGAGCCACATTCCCTGACAACAGCCAGACTAGCCATTAGCAGCACAGTGTATCTGTCCCTGAGTGAGGCCTTCTTGGATCTCAGAGAGCTTAGGCACACAGGAACCCCGGCTAAAATTGTCATGGGTCACTTACCATGTGGGTTCTGGGTGGAAAATAAGCATGCTTAAGGATCTGATTAAGTCTAACTGCAGTAGGCACTGAGCATATGTCTGAAGCTCAGTGTTCTGGTGCCTATGGAAACCTCTGTGACTCATATGTAGCAGAACTGTGGGGCAATGTAGCCTACTCTAAGCCTTGGCTGGGTCATTAGAAACCCAATACCCAGGTTTTTCTCTAAGTCCATCTGCCTGACTTCTCCCCTGGTCAGATGCCTTATATCAAAATCATTAGGACAGACCAGAGTCCTGAGTCCCCACCACAAACAATTGGTAGCCACTGCCCATGACTTCTTGCTACTGGATGTGGGACAAGCTGTGGCCCTCAGCCAGGTTCTCTGTAGATTCTCAGATCTGGGTTCCTCTGATGTGGGAGGAACTGGCAGTTACAGCTGATCATTTTCTCTCTGGAGCTGAGTACCTATGTCAGTGCTTTGGTCTATTCAGATATCAAGGTGATCCCAAACAGGACAAGGGTTCTGCCTTTAAGAACATGGTCAGTTCAACCCCTGAATAAAGCAGAGAGACTGAGGTGCCCTGGGCACTTATGCAGGTTTCCACAGCCGACGCCACTACTAAGGTCTCTTGAGCACTGCAGGTCCTAAAACAACACCTGAGCAGATTGGGGTGCACATATTTTTAGTAAATGAACTCCACACAGCAAGCAGTTCAATGGGGAACCAATGCAAGTCAACATTAGAAATATTAAAGGAATATGGCATCTATGATGGCCCCCCAAATGCCAACCATCTGATTAATATCTCAGATAAGGAGTTTAGAGTAGAAATATGGAGGATCTTCATGGAAATCAAAGAAAACATAGCTCTAGATGAACAGAACACAAAGCTGAAAATCAGAAAACTCCAAACAGAAATAACAGATCTGAAAAACATGGTAGCTGAACTGAAAACCTCAATGGAAAGCCTCTCCAAAGGGTAATAACAGCCGAGGACAGAATCAGTGAACTGGAAGAAGAAAAGCAGAACAACTCCATACAGCAGAAGAGATTGGAAAAGAACCTTAAGGCCAACGACCAGAAATGGAAAAAGTACTCAAAGGATGTGAACAGGTGAAAATAGAAGTCTTTGATAAACTCAACTGAAGCAACATAAGAATCATTGTAGTCCCAGAGGCCCAGGAAGGCAATCCCCAGGAATAATCAACAGTCAAAAACATCATCAGAGACAAATTCTACAGATAGAGATACAATACTCAGAGCAGTAAGATCAAAGAGGGAAATTGCATTCAAAGGAGCATCCTTGAGAATTATAGCAGATGTGTCACAAACTCTCAAGGCCAAAAAGACAGTAGTGGGATATTGTGATAGACTGAATGAAATGGAAGCTTCACCTAGAGTACTGTACCCAGCCCGATCACTTTCAGGTTTGAAGGAAGAATACATAATTTCATGGAAAAGCTACAGCTCAGAAACTTTACAGATGCAAAACCAGCCTTAAAGGAAAAGCAGAGAGGTCTACTTTAAAACAAGACAGAACAACAGACACATCCAAACGTATACATTACAACCCATGACAATCATCTCCCATAATGTTGATGGACTTAATACACCAGTTAAGAGACAAGAGTGGCTAAATGGCTCAAAAAGATGAATCGAACCTTCTGCTTCCTACAAGAAAAACACCTGAATAATCAGAACAAACAGACTCAAATTCAAAGGCTGAAGGAAAACCATTCAAGCAAACAACACCCTTAAAATCAGGCGTGGCCATATTAATATCAGAGAACACCAACTTTAGACTCAACAGTTGTAAGTGACAAAGATGGATGGTTTGTACTAATCAGGGACATGTGCAACAGAAAGAAATCACAGTATTAAACATATATGCACCCAGTTAGAGAGTGACAAAATATATAATGCAATTATTGACAAATTTTAATGAGGATATTAATAACACAAGAATTGTGGGAGACCTCAATATGATCCTGTCATATTTGATAGACCAACCAAACTGAAACCCAACAAAAATAGACTAGTCTTGAAAAAAACCAATGGAAGAAAGAGGCCTAATATATATCTATATATGTATATATATCTATATACGTATATATATACGTATATATATCTATATATGTATAAATATCTATATATTTATATATATATAAACCACATGCTGGCACATAAACATACCTGCATAAAACCATGAGGAGGGACCCAGGAGATAGCAAGGAGGTAAGGCCTTTCATACAAATGATCATCGGTTCGAATCCCGGTGCCCCATATGGTCCCACGTGCCTGCCAGGAGCAATTTATGAACATGGAGCCAGGAGTAACCCCTGAGCACTGCCGGGTGTGACCCAAAAACCAAAAAAAAAAAAAGAGAAAAGAAATTTTGCTGAAAACCTTCACTGACCACACGATCTGAAGTTAGATTTGAACTAGAAAGGAACCCAGAAGAACAATGTTAACACCTGGAAATTAAACAACCTACTATTTAACAACTAGTGGTTCTGAGATGAAAACAAAGAGGAAATCAAAACTTTCCTGGAAACAAATGACAACGAAGACAAAAACTATTAGAACCTATGGGACCCAGAGAAAGCCGTACTGAGAGGAAAATTTGTAGCTTTGCAAGCATGCATCAGGAAAAAAGAAGGGGCATACCTGAATAACTTAATACAGCAGGTTATATAAATAGAAAAAGATTAACCAAAGGTCAAAGTAGGTAGACAGAAGGAAATAACAAAGCTTAGAGCAGAAATAAATGAAGTGGAACCCCCCCAAAAAAAATCTGAAAGATCAACAAAAGCAGAAGTTGATTCCTTGAAAAAACAAATAAGATTGTTAGATCACTGGAAAATCTCACAAAAAAGAGACAGAGAGAAAGCAAAACTTGATAACCTGCATCAGAAATGAAAATGGGGACATCATTACAGTTATTGCAGAGATTCAAAGGTAATGAGAGTCTACTTTGAGAAACTCGATGCCACTAAACATGAGAACCTTGAGGAAATGGATATATTTTAGATTCTTATAACCTTCCACAGTTGAATAAGGAGAATGTAGCATATCGAAACATCGCCATCACTATTTAGAAAATTAAAACGGTAATCAAATGTCTTCCCAAAAATAAAAGCCCAGGACAGATGGATTCACAAATAAATTCTTTCACAACTTTCAAGAGAAGCTACTACCAATCATGACCAGATTCTTTCATGAAAATGAAAAACGGGAAGACTTCCAAATAGCTTTTATGAAGCCAACATCACCTTGATACCAAAAGAAGATAGAAATGCTGCCAAAAAAGAAAATTACAGACCATTATCCTTGATGAACACAGATGCAAAGATCCTCAACAAAATCCTTGCAAATAGGATCCAATGCCTCATCAAAAAGATCATTCACTAGGATCAAGTAGATGTCATCCCAGGAATGCAAGAATGGTTTAACATCCACAAATCTATCAACATAACACAGAATATCAACAACAAACCAAATAAAAATCACACAATTATATCATTTGCTGCAGAGAAAGCATTTGATAAGGTCCAACACCCATTCTTGATAAAATCTCTCAGCTAGATGGGAATAAAAGGAACCTTTCTCAATATAGTTAAGGCAACCTAACACATGCCAATGGCAAATATTATCCTCAATGGAGAAAAACTAAAAGCCGTTCCTCTAAATTCTGGTTCAAGACAAGGCTGTCCTCTCTCACAACTCCTATTCAACATAGTACTTGGAAGTATTGCTGTAAAAATTAGGCAAGAAAAAGACATCAAGTGAATCCAGACAGGAAAGGAAGAAGTCAAGCTCTCACTGTTTGTAGATGACATAATACTCTACTTAGAAAATCCTAAAGACTACCAAAGAGCATCTAGAAATAATAGATTCATATTGCTATGTGGCAGGCTACAAAATTAACACACAAAAATCAATGGTCTTTTAAACAACAATAACTATAGGGATGAAATTGGACATTAAGAAAACATCCCCTCCACGTGGACCCCCAGACCCGCAGCAACGCAGGCACCCAGGGCGCCCCTGGCCCAGAGGTACCAAGACCCCAGTGGAGACCAGATTGGGTGAGCCCCTTTCCCCACGTGGACCCCCAGACCCGCGGCAACGCAGGCACCCAGGGTGCCCTGAACCAGAGGTACCAAGACCCCAGTGGAGAGCAGATGGGGTGAGACGCCTCTCCCACATGGACCCCCAGACCCTGACACAGAAGTACCCAGATCCCAGTAGAGAGCAGATCGGGTGAATCCCTTTCCCCCACATGGACCAGCAGCGGCAGAAGCAGAGTGTAGGAGGGGGGAGGAGAACCTGCACCTGACTTACTCTGCACCGCAGGACAGGCTAGGACCATTAGACTATGTGAGATTGGGCCTGCCACCTGGATTTTTGGGTGACCTAGAGCAGCCAACCCCCCTGAGGCCTGGAGTGGACCGGGGACTCCCAAGGGCTGAGGGCAACAGCGGGCATTTCTTCTAATGAGGCTTGGAGGGGGCGGAGCTCTATTGATTCCCAGACAGAGAGGATAGAGAGCTAGGCTCAGCAGCGCCCGCAACAATTGTGGCCAGGAGTGGAACTGCACTAGCTGACAACAAAAAGGAAAAGCAAAGGATAAGGAGCACAGGAGGAACCAAACCTCAGTAAGGTCACTCAACAGTGCACCCCCTAGAACCACCCTCAGGGAGGGAACCCATACCCACGCCACAGGGGAACAAAGCAGACTGAACTTAGAAGGCACAGCACTCCAAACAACACCAATAAATGCAAAGAAAAATGGGTAAATCAAGAAGATCCCTATTATCTGGAGATACAGAAACAAACCCTAGCAAGTTTCTAAGTCCACCAAAGCACACAGACCCATGGGAAGGAGACATAAGAGCAGCCATGAGGAAGGAAATGCAAGAATGGATAAAACAAATGAAAGAAACGCTGGCTACAGAGTCTAAGAAATCTATGGACGAATAAATCAGCCAAATTAAAGAAGAAATGTTACAGAACATGAGAGATTCCATTCAAAAAGAATTGAATGATTTAAATGACAAAGTAACAAGCCTTACAAGCAGAAATACAGAGCTGGAGAAGCACATAGAAAAATTTGAAGGAAAACTGCAAAAAAAAAAAAATGATCAAGATGCCAACAAAGAAATAAAAGGCAAAGCACTGGAAGGAGAAGTCCAGTGCCTAATGAACAAGAGCAAAAGAAACAACCTAAGAATTGTGGATATACCAGAAGGGGAGGAAATAAGGAAAGGAGAAGAACAAGTAGTAAGGGAGATAATATCAAAAGAACTTTCCCACCCTCTGGAAAGAAACTTCAGTGCAAATCCAGGAAGTGAAGAGAGTCCCTAATAAAATAGACCCCAATAAACCAACACCAAGACATATACTAATTCAAATGGCAAAAAAAAAAAAAAGAGAAAGATGAACTCCGTAAAGTAATAAGGGAGAAAAATAACCTCAAGTATAAAGGAAGGGACATACGAATCAAACCAGAGCTCCCATTTGAAATAATTCAAGCAAGAAGACAGTGGAATGATATATATAAACAACAGAATGAAAGAAATTTCCAACATAGGGTCCAATACCCAGCAAAAAATATCATTCATATGGGAGGACAGATTAAAAGCATTCTCAAACAAGAATGAACTTGAACTATTTATGCAAACAAAGCAGATCCTAAACGACCTACTCAGAGATGAATTACACAATCCAAATCCCTCATTTTAACAACAACAACAACAACCCCCTCAAGACAACTGCACAACAGTCCTTTCTCTCAATAATCTCCCTATATGTTAATGGACTAAACTCTCCAATTAAAAGACACATAGTAGAGAACTGGATTAGGAAAAATAAACTGGACTTCTGCTGTCTGCAAGAAACACACCTACAACTGCAGGATAAGCACAGGCTTAGAATAAAAGGATGGAAAGCAATTATTCAGGCCAATGGAAAATGAAAAAGAGCAGGGACAGCCATTCTTATATCCAACCAAATTGTATTCAACCTCAAGAAAGTGATCAGAGACAAAGAGGGTCACTACTTACTGATCAGGGAAACATTAGATCAAGAAATTCTAACCCTGGTCAATATTTATACACCTAATGTATGTCCAGCAAAATATGTGAGGCAATTATCGCAAACCTGGAGAAACACATGAAGGGAAATGTGATAATAGTAGGGGACCTCAATACTCCACTATTATCACTGGACATATCCACCAAACAGAAAAATAGCAAAGAAATGAGACCTCTAAATGAAAAATTAGAAGATCTAGGACTAATAGACTTATACAGGACCCTTCATCCCCAGAAAGCAGAATACACATTCTTCTCAAGTCAGAATAGACCATGTCTTAGGATACAATGCCAGCCTATATAAGGCCACAAATGTAAGGATCATTAGAAGTACCCTATCAGATCACTATGCAACAGAGGTCAAAATTGACTTCAAGGGCCCAAGAGAGCTAGCACAGCGGTGATTGCCTTGCAAGCAGCCAATCCAGGACCAAAGGTGGTTGGTTAGAAACCCGGTGTCCCATATGGTCCCCCGTGCCTGTCAGCGGCTATTTCTGAGCAGACAGCCATGAGTAACCCCTGAGCATGGTCGGTGTGGCCCAAAAACCAAAAAAAAATTGACTTCAAGAAGAAGCAATAGAGAAAAGCTAATACCTGGAGATTAAACAACATGCTGCTCACCAACAGCTGGATTAAAGAACGACTCAAGGAAGAAATAAAAACATTCCTTGAGACAAATGATAATGAAGAGACAACTTGTCAAAATTTGTGGGACACAGCAAAAGCAGTAATTAGGGGAAAACTCTTAGCAATCTAGGCCTATGTCAAGAAACAGGAAAATGAAAAAGTCAACAGTTTAAATGCTCACTTCAAGGAACTGGAATAACAGCAGCAGAGAAATCCAACCACAAACAGAAGGCAAGAAATAATAAAAACCAGAGCAGAATTAAACAACAGAGAAAATAAGAGAACAATACAAAAAAACTCAAAGAGACCAGGAGTTGGATTTTTGAAAAAAATAAGCAAGATAGAAAAACCACTGGCAAAACTCACCAAAAAAAGAGGGAAAACACCCAAATCATTAGGATCACAGATGAAAGGGGAGAGATTACAACAGAACCCCAAAAAATACAAAATAACATGAGTTCATATTATGAACAACTATACTCAGCTAGGCTAGAGAACCCAGTAGAAATGGACAGATTCTTGGAAAAATACCATCTTCCAAGACTAGGAAAAGAACTAGAAAACCTAAACAGACCAATCACCTCAGAGGTAATTGGAAATGTAATTAAGAAACTCCCTAAGAACAAAAGTCCAGGCCAAAATGGATTTACAGGTGAATTCTATCAATCCTTTCGAGAAGACCTACTACCACTCTTTCATAGGCTCTTCCAAACCACAGAAAAAACAGAAATCCTCCCCAATTCCTTTTATGAGGCTAATATCACACTCATCCCCAAATACACCACCAAGAAAGAAACTACAGACCAATCTCACTAATGAATATAGATACAAAGATACTCTACAAATACTTAGCAAAACGAATCCAGCACTTCATCAAGTGACCAAGTGGGTTTTATACCAGGAATGCAAGGTTGGTTCAACATACACAAATCAATCAACATTATATATCACATCAACAACAAGAAATACAAAAAACACATGATCATATCAATCGATGCAGAGAAAGCATTTGACAAAATCCAACACCCTTTCATGTTAAAGACACTCAGCAAAATAGGCTTAGAAGGAACCTTCCTCAAGATACTTACAGCTATCTATGAAAAGCCTACAGCCAACATTATACTTAATGGTGAGAAGCTAGAAGCATTCCCACTAAGGTCAGGAACTAGGCAAGGATGTCCACTCTCTCCACTCTTATTCAACATAAACTTAAACGTCCTAGCAATAGTAATCCTACAAGAGAAGGGAATCAAAGGAATCCAAATTGGGATGGAGGAATTCAAACTATCTCTATTTGCAGACAATATGATGATATACATTGAAAACCCTAAAGAGTCCACAGCAAAACTCCTAGAAACAACCAATACAGCAAAGTGGCTGGATACAAAGTCAATACACAAAAGACAGTAGCAATTCTATAAAAAAAAAAAAAAACGAAGTCAAGGAGAGAGAGATTAAAAATACAATTCCATTTAAAATAGCATCAACAATTATCAGGTAGCTAGGAATCAACCTTATGAGGAAAGTGAAGGACCTATATCAGGGAAACTTCAAAACACTCCACAAAGCAATTGAAGAGGATCTAAATAAATGGAAGACCATCCCATGCTCATGGATAGGTAGAATTAATATAGTCAAAATGACTATCCTGTCCTAGCTACTATAATGCAATCCCTATCCAAATTCAGACATCATTCTTTAAATAATTAGAACAATCAATCACAAATTTCATCTGGAGCCACAAAAGACCCATTATAGCCAAACATGTACTGAAAAACAAGAAGCTGTGTGTTATCTTCTTACCTAACTTAAAACTATACTATAAAGTCATAGTGATCAAAATAGCATGGTACTGGAGCAGAGTCAGGACCTCACCAGTGGTCAGAAAAAATTCCCATACATAAACTTCCAGATATATAGCCAACTAATATTTGATAAAAGAGGCAAGAACGTGAAATGGAAAAAAGAAAGTTTATTCAACAAATGGTGTTGTTACAACTGGAAAACCACATGTACAAAAGTGAAAATTGACCCATACCTCACCCCTCATTCAAAAGTCAACTCAAAATGGGTTAAAGACCTTGAGATCAGACCCAAATCTATAAAGTTTATCGAGAAAAAAATAGGCAGAACACTTGAAGGCCTATACATCAAAAAGGTATTCGAGGATGGAGCTCCAATGGCAAGAACTTTAGCATCAAACAAAAACAAATGGAACTCCATCAAACTAAAAGGCTTATGCATGGTGAAAGAAACTCTATTTAACACAAGAGGACAATTAACAGAATGGGAAAAAAATCTTTTCACTCTACATATCAGATAAAGTGCTGATATCTAGATCATACAAAACATTCAGAACACTGAACCCCCAAAACCAAATAAATCATAAAAGTGGAGGGGGTGAAATGAATAGACACTTCTCTGAGGAAGACAGAAGGATGGTCAACAAACACATGAAAACATGCTCATCTTCACTCATCATCAGGGAGATCCAAATCAAGACAACCATGAGGTACCACCTCACACCAGTGAGGATGGCTCACATCAAAAATAATGAGAACAACCTCTGCTGGCGAGGATGCGGTATGAAAAGCACTCTCATCCACTACTGGTGGGAATGCCCCTAGTCCAACACCTATGGAGAACAGTCTGGAGAGTGCTCAAAGAACTCAGAATTGAGCTGCTATTTGACCCAGCAATTGCTCTCCTAGGTATATACCCCCAAGTTGGAAAGACATTCATTCCAAAGTACGTGTGCACCCCACTATTTATTGCAGCACTCAGTATAATAGCCAAGTCCTGGAACCAACCTTGATGTCCAACAACAGAAGAGTGTATCATTAAGATGTGGTATCTACACACAATGTAATGCTACATGACAGTCAGAAATGATACAATCACAAACTTTGCAGCAACGTAGATGGACCTAGAACATATTATGTTAAACGAAGTAAGTCAGAGGATAAAAGATAAACACAAAATGATAGAACTATTCTGAAACACCTAGAACATACACCTTACATACAACTAATACTCAACAAATAACAGGGTTTAGCAGGGTAGAAACTCCAAACACTGTAATAGTCAACATATACCAGGAACACTGCCCAAAATACATGAAAAAGGAACAACACAAATTCTTGACTACACAGTTATACCACAAAGAAACCAGGAATAGGAAAAACAGCAGCATAGAGAGAACAGGTAAATAATCAGCCTTCCACTACAAAAGCCCATAATAATCCCTTAGGGATCCTATACAGGGCCACAGGTAAAGTATACGATGGGAAATCACTGACTCCAATGGAAACAGCCCATAACACTATGTTTTAATGCCTTAATCTTACTATATTTAAAATAACCTCTCAGCTTTTCTGTCCACAGGCGATCTTGGACACAATGGGTGGACAAACTAAGGTGGCATCTCGGGGCTCAGTCACACTAGATACCATACCCAGTTTGCACTACAAGAACATACCACGAAAACTCTTTAACATATACTTTATCCCTAGGTTATACCTTCTGTTAGGATTTGAAATGCGTGACCAGTCAGACCATCGAAACAGCAACTGTGACCTAAAAACATATACTACAGACCCTTCTCATCTATCACATTCAAGCAAACTAGCATTCCCTTCCTATTTCCTCTCTTCTCTCACTACTTTCTCTTTTACTTCTCTTTTCTCTTCTTCTTTTTTCTCTTCTCCCTTCCTCTCTAATGTATTTTCTCTTTCCTCCTTTCCAACCCCTTTCATATACTTTTCCCTTTTCTGCCTTTTTGAAATCCAACTATTCCTTCATACCTCAATCCCATCCAAACCTCCCACCACATTAAAACTCCTCACCCTCAGTTCTTAATCCATTAGGCATCAAGACTGACCTCCTACCCCAACGAACCAGTACCCAACTCCCAAGCGAAGGGACACCCAGTCAAACCCACATCTCGCCCCTGCAAAAAAGACAACCAACTCCCTTGTGGATTCATGCTGCGCAGCCCTCCCCACCAACTCCCCCTAACGTGGACTGCTACTTGAAACCAGACATAGCTCTAAATGTATCCTCAATATAAGAACTCTTCCAATACCTCCCAACTGCAAATCCTTTGCCAATCTTAAGAAGGTCAGAGGTTGTGATGAAAAAGCTCCATGGAATCCACACACCACAAGAAAATCCCAAAAGACTATGTGGAAACCTATACTTTCAACACAAGTATAAAACCTGTATTACACTACCTCTTTACCTGGTTTTCCCCAAAAGTAAGGTAGTCACTTGCATCACTTTGTACCTTTAATTATTTTAATTCATTCTTTTAAATGTTTGTTCTACATATACATATGTGAGCACATATACTTTTACTCCTATTTTTACCTTTGTTGGATGTGTACCTGTTACTGTTTCCTTCTCTGTTCACACCCAAATGCACGACAATATAAAGTAGCACCATTTCTCCCTGCAAAGGCACACTAGAAAAGGGGAAATCTCACATATAAAAAAGAGTTCTTATCTACTAGGGATAAGAACTCATACTTGTTTACAATACAGGGATATCTCCCACCTTGAAAATATGTCACGAGGAACCAACTTAGACCTCAGGATATTAGACAGCATCCATCCAACCTTGAACCCAAGATCCTAGACATAGAATCGACACATTTCTTCACAACAGCTACAGGAAACAAATCCAATCTTGGACATCCTTAATACCGCTGGGCCACCAACAAGTGCCAGCCCTAATATGATATCCTGACGGCGAGGGAAATGGCATCAACTTGACCTAAGAACAGGTTATCCTACCTCACCAGCTACTAATGATAAGACAAAATCAGAAGACTTGTCATTCTGGTCAGTCCAAAAGCCAAGATCGCGATGTATAGATGACTGACAGCTAGAACCAAGACCAAACTGTATATATCTTGGGACCGATAAAAAAGCCCTAGACTAGGGTCTGAACTATGAACCGCACAGCAACCATGATCCCCAGTTCCTAAGGTCTGGCAGAGACAATTCCAACGGAATGGGGCTTCAGGAAACACAGTGAAAGATGCTATCCTAGGTTCCATCCTAGGATCAGTGCAAAGAGCAAGACCACAATCCACAGAAGATGAATTACCATGACACTGAGGGAAGAAAACTTCTAGAACCACAAAGAAAGACTTCATCATAAGTCCCACTCCTGGACCTGTGCAGATACTAAGATCTCTAGATGCAGAGGTCTGATTTCATCTTCTAAGCACCACAAAAGCACCACCGGGAGAGTAATTGAACCTGAATGGAGCATATAGTTAATCCCGTGACAATATACACCAAGGGTAGAGAAAACCCACAACACTTAGGCCAAGTTAATTCCTTTTCGAATGACCCCAATATTTACTGTGCCGGTACAGGAGGGAAAAAAGGGCAAAAAACACAAAACATTTTTCTTTATTTAGTTATTTTTATTTTTATATATTATTTTTATCTTCATTTATTATTATTTTTTCTTATTTTTATTTACCTATCTAGTTTCTGTCGATTTCTTTGTTTTGGAGTGGGTATTGAAGTTGTTGTCCCCATATATAGTTATATTTTTTCTTCTTTTTGTTTCTTTATGTACTCTGTCATATTTGCTAACTCAAGAGCATGGCTTTTATTGTGGTGCATATCTTTATCGCTGGAGTGCTGACTGGATATTTGACACTTCTTTTTGTACTGTTGTGGTGTTTCACCTTCTTTTTCTCCTTTGGCTCTCAAACCTACGATGAGAGCCTCTAGAAGGATTCCGCCCACTTTCGGCATATTAGACTTTTACCCCAGTTTACTACTTTTCTCTTCTTCAAACAAAACCACACAATTTGAACTATCTAGTCCTGCCTCCCAGTTTGAGGGGGAAATAAGGGAGGCCCCAAGACCAAGACTACTAAGTAGTAACTTAGGTACAGAGGGGACCACATATTCTAGCAGGCCCAGGGGTGAGGGAGGAGGACATAGGAGGTAGGACGAACACGGAGGAGTATGGAGGAAAAAGCGGTGATGTGAACCACCCTGATTTTATGTAAATATGTACCTATAATATTATTGTCAACAATATGTAAACCACTATGATCAAAATAAAAATTATATTTAAAAAAAAAAGAAAGAAAACATCCCCATTCACAGTAGTGCCAAATAAACTCAAATATCTTGGAGTCAAGTTGACTAAAGATGTGAAGGACCTATCCAAAAATAATTATAAATCCCTGCTCTAAGAAATAGAGAGTACATGCAGAATGGAAACATACCCTACTCCTGGATTGCCAGGATGAACATCATTAAAATGGTAATACACCCCAAAGCATTGTACAGTTTTAATGTGATCTGTCTAAAGATACCTGTGACATTGTTCAAGGAAGTGGATCAAACACTTCTGATATTCATTTGGAACAATAAAAATCCTCGAATTAGCTAAAGCAAACCTTGGGGAAAGGAACATGGGTGGCATTACTTTCCCCAACTTTAACTGTATTACAAAGCAATACTTAACAAAGCAGCATGGGATTGGAATAAAGACAGTTCCTCAGATCAGTGGAATAGGCTTGAGTACTCAGAGAATGTTCCCCAGAAATACAATCACCTAATTTTTGATAAAATAGAATTCGTAAATGGAGCAAGGAAAGCTTCTTTAATAAGTGGTGTTGGCACAATTGGCTAGCCACTTGCAAAAAAGCGAACTCAGACCTCCAGCTAACACGATATATGAAGGCAAAATCCAAATGGATTAAAGACCTTGATATCAGACCTAAAACCATAAGTTATATTGAACAACACATAGGTAAAACATTCCATGACATTGAGACTAAAGGAATCTTTAAAGAGAAAACAACACTCTCCAAACAAATGGAAGCAGAGATAAATAGATGGGAAATATTATGCTGAGAAACTTCTGCACCTCAAAGGACATAGCGCCCAGAAAATGAGCCAACCACCTAGTGGGAGAAACTATTCACCCAATGCCCATCAGATAAGGGGATAATATCCAAAATATACAAGGCACTGACAAAACTTTACAAGAAAAAATATTTAGTCCATCAAAAAATGGGGAGAAGTAATGAACAGACACTTTACCTAAGAAGAAATACAAATGGCCAAAAGGCACATGAAAAAAATGCTCCACAGCACTAATCATCTGGGAGATGCAAATCAAAATAACTATGAGGTACCATCTTATGCCACAGAGATTGGCACACATCATAAAGAATGAGAATAAGCAGTGTTGGTGGAGATGTGGAGAGATAGGAACTCTAATTCACTGCTGGTGGGTATGCTGTCTATTCTAACCTTTATGGTTAGTGATATGGAGATTTCTTCAAAAACTGAACATTGAGCTTCCATATGATACAGCTATATCACAGTTATATTTCAGAGACAAAAGTGACGAGGGCTGGAAAGTCCAGCTCAGGACAGGAAGCTCACCTCAAACAGTGATTGAGCACAGTTAGAGAAATAAGTACATTGAAAACTATTTTAACAACGTAAACGAATGAGGGAAGAAAAAAGACTATCTCAAGTGCAGGTGGAGTGGGGATGACGGAGATTTGGGATATTGTTGATGGGAATGTTGCCCTGGTGTTGCGGGGTGTTCTTTACATGGCTGCAACCCAACTACAAAGATATTTGTAATCAAGAAGTTTAAAAAAAGGTATGAATAAAAAAGAATGCATTCAGTTATACTTTTCAATTTTTGTGTTGCTACTGCTCAGCATTGTAGATAGGATCCTGGCACACAAGGTCTCCTGACCTCATGCAAGAACTGTGAGCAATACTGTCTCCTCACAGTGGACTTGGCCTGCATGGAAAACAGCTGGGAAATTTCAGTAACTTCAGTCATTCAGGCTGTGCTCTTTGTGCCAGCCCTTTCTTCTCCCTCTTCATTGTGTGACTTTCTGTACTTCTGCCCTGAATTCTCTATGGGACAATTGAGCCTTTCCCCACAGAGGTAGGAATCACAGAAAGCAGGGGGAGGGCCAGGTCAAGCTGAACTGCATTTTAGTGCATTTCATCACTTGCCAGAGGTCACTGTCTGCCGGAGGCTGAGAAGGCACAACTGACAAGAGATTTTTCTGGAGACTGGGCTTAGTATGGGGATAGGCAGGACAGAGAATTCAGGGCCCTTACAGCCAACCCCTAATGGGAGGGAACGATGGATGCCTGAAGGGAAGGTGGGGGAGAGAGAGGGAAAGAGGGTGAGGGAGAGAGTGAGACAGAGAGGAGGAGAGAGAGGAGAGAGAGAAAAGATGGAGAGCTGGATTTGCAATTGTGACAAGGATTCAAATGGACAAGGGAAGAGGGAAGGGGCAGAAATTACCAAGTAGCAGAAACAGCTAGTCCAGCCTACAGATTTTTCAATGAAACCATATGAGAAATGCAGCCATCCTTTGGAAGAATCAGGAGAAAAAGTAACCCACACTTGGGTGAGAGGTTATATAGACCCCCCCAGTGGTCCCTAATGGATAGTTGCCAGGGAGTTCTTTTTAGCAGACTTATGTACTCTTAAAGGGTGGATCAACGTTTTTATGGCTGTACAGGGGCCAGCCATATAGGTCTTAAACCTAGAATTGAGCAAGCAAGAAGTATGAAATACTGGGATCCATGTGTGATTCCCACAGAAGCTGAAATAGCACAGGCATATGTGTACAGGAGAAATGTTTATTTTTTCAAGTGGTCACGAGACTTGTGTGTGGTCAGTTGACAGTGAGTACTCACTGGAATCCCACAGGGAGCCAGGCAGTGAATTTTCTGGTGAATTAGGCCTTGACAGAAGCAAAGAAAATAACTTGTTCAAAGATGTAGCTAGAATCACATTTTATGAATGATCAGTGGTGATACCCACACCCATTCTTCATGCTTTCTCCAGACATGGTAGGGCCCTACCATACATGAATTTCCTGCATGCTTGGAGCACAGTGGAGTGCACACTCAGGTGCTGTGACTTCTGGACATGGCTGGACACTCACCCAGGCTCATGAATGGGATACAGCTGTGTGCACATTTCTGTTCTGTGCATGCTTGCGACACAGCTGTACTTATACTTGGCCCCCTTGTATTCTTTGGATATAGAGCTGGAACCACATTTGTTATCTCTGGATGCTCCAGACAGGGCTGGGCTCACACAACCTATTGTTTTCTTGTGACATAAAGGAATGGAATTATGGCTTATTTATGACACTACAAACCACTGTGTCCCTGTCATATCTGTGCCACTTGAACCCTTGGATATCTGCTGCCTGTAGGACATTGTGGCTGGAAGCATTGCAGTTGACATGTAGACATTCAGATCACTAGATACTCATCAGCACTCAGATCACAGATACATAAGCAGACATGTTATCAGATATTCACACCTTCATTTATTACCAAGCACTCATCTCAGCATGCACTCAAGTCACCACTCAGGTCACCAAACGCTCAGATCACTAGGTACATAACCAGATACTCATCATACATTCAAGCCATCAGACATTCATCATCAGACATATTACCAGACAAGAAAGCCCATCAACCAGACACCCATGACCTGACATGAAACTGCTGCTGAAGGAAAATAGAAGCTCTTGCCTGCTTAGAATTCTGCCCTGATTGTTTACTCACAGACTTATGCCCAGGTGACTAGAATGTAGAGTCCCATGTAGCATGAATGAATAACACATCACAGGTGTTAACTTGACCTTGAAGAAAGCTCTTTTTTGAATAAGATCCCATCATATCTATGCAAGTCAGAACCATAGTGACATTAGACAAATTTCTTCTGTAACAATTACCACATCCATATCAGCTACTAATAGATGGATGACAGCAACTAGCTGTTCATATCTGAATGACCTCTAAAAGAGAATCCTGATCAAATGAATAGTTCTAATTGCAGCAAATCCAGGTTGTCAAAAGAAATGAAGATGAAAAATCAAAACTTTCCAAATAATTTGAATAAGGAAACTGAATCTAAACCATTGAGATTTGATTCCTTTTCTTTTTCCCTTCCATACATTCACAGAGCTTAACACAGCAAACAACATAGCACTGGGTTCAGTGCTTCTCAAATAGTGGGACGCGGCCCCCAGGGGGTCTCAAGGCCCCATAAAGGAGACACGTTTGATCTCAGCAAACACTTCATAACAAGCTAAGTTTATGTCTCTGTATGACTCTGGAGCTGAGAGTTGCTATATCCTGCTTCAAACCCCGCTTCAAAACCTATGCATTGCAAAATGTGCTCTTTGTAGCCATTAATCCAGACATCACTTCTGATTAAAAATCAGTTCAAATTATTTTATATATTTTTGTTTTGCAGGTTAAAGATTTTTTAATAAAGATACTATTTACAGTCACATGGGGGGTGGGAAAATGTTTTCTTCTTCCTAGGAGGGCATACAGGAAATAATTGATAAGAACTAACTTAACCCAACCACCTTTACTTCCCTCCCTTCTTCTCTTCTTCCCTTCCTTCTTTCCTATCCTCTCTTCATTTCCTTCCCACCCACTACTCTCTCTTCCCTCCCTCCCTTCCATCCTTTATTACTTCTTTCCTACTCCCTTCCCTCTCTTCCTCGAAGGTAGATAGAAGGGAAAAATAAAAGATACCAAGGGAGGGTAGAAGAGATAGTAAGGGAGAAGGATATTGGAGAATAGAGAGAGAAAAAGTTTTCTTATTTGGTGAGTTCCAAGTCCAAGTTACTGGACATGCTACTGTTCTTCAGGACAGTGGCATTCTCAGTATGTCAGGGCTAATTTCATCATTAGATAATTGCAAAATCTGGGGAGAATACTATGGGGTTTTGACTAGTGAATGTACTCCTGGCATTTAATAAAGTATAATCATATATTTAATTATGTGTTTTTAACACATATTTTTTTACATTTTTATTATGACTGAAGTTCATTACACAGAATTACTTACGGTACATAATGACAATGAATAAAGGGCATTCCCACCACCAATGTTGTCCTCCCTCCACTCCTGTTCCCAGTATGTCTCCCATATCTCCCTCCTTTACTCCCCTTCTTTTTTTTTAAATAATATTTCTTTATTTTTTGTATATTGTTGACAATAATATTTTAGGTACATATTAACATAAAATCAGGGGGATTCCCATATCAAATTGTCCTCCTTCCACCTCCATTCCCATCCTACCACCCATATCCACCTCCCTCTCCCTTGGGGCTGCTAGAATAGATGGTCTCCTCTGTACCTAGCTTACAGCTTAGTGGTCTTATACTTGTTTGGTCTTGGTACTTCCCTTATTTCCCCCTCTAACTGGGAGGCGGGACTAGATAGTTCTAGTTATGTGGTTTTGTTTGAAGAAGTGAAAAGTGATAAACTGGGGTAAAAATCAAATACGCCCAAAATGGGCGGAGTCCTTCTAGAGGCGCTCATCATCGGTTTGAGAGACAAAGGGGAAAAAGAAGGTGAAACACCTAAACAGTGCAAAAAGAAGTGTCAAATAAAATAACCAGTGAGCACTCCAACAATAAAGATAAGCACCACATAAAATCCATGGTCCTGAGATTAAAAAAAAAACGTAGTTGAGAGAAAAGAAAAAAAATATATGGATGGAGACAATAACTTCAATAACCACACCAAAACAAAGAAATTGGCAAATAGTAGATAGATAAATACAGAAAAAATTGTTTTGTGCTTTTTACCATTTTTCCCCTCCTGCATAGGCACAGTAAATATTGGGGACATTCGAAAAGGAATTCCCTTGGCCTACAAGATACAGGATTTCTCCACCCTTGGAGTATATTATAATGGGATCAACTATAGACTCTGTACAAGTTCATTTACTCTCCCCTTGGTGCTTTCGTGATGTTTGGAAGACTTCTGTTCCACCTGGATGATCAAATCAGATCTCTGTATCTAGAGATCTCAGTATCTGCACAGGTCAAGGGGGGGGACTTATGATGAAGCCTTTCTTTGTGGTTTTAGAAGTTCCTTTCCCTCCGTGTCAATTTAATCAGTCTTCTGTGGTTAGTGGTCTTGGTCTTTGCGCTGATCCTAGGGTGGAGCCCAGGCTAGTCTTTCATTATGGTTCCAGAAGACACACTCCATTGCAATTGTCTCAGATGGATGTTTGGAACTGAAGATCTTTACTCCCCTTCTCTCCCCTCCCCCAGAATACTAGTGTAATTGGTCTCCACTTAACAGCTTGTTGTAGGTTGGGTATCTATTCTGTTTGGTGATCCAGTCTGGTCATTTTTTTATTTACACTACATGTTCATATGACTGATCCTGGTAACATCTTTTTCTCCCCTCACTTTATAAGGCTGAATGATTCAAGTTGCGCTATTCTGTTTGAGATAAAAAGGTTAAGGAAAGGAGAAGGAAAAATTTGGTATCCGTAACTAAAAGAAAATGAAATTAAAAAATCATCGAATAATATCCACAAGAGTGAAAAAAAGGTGGAAGAAAAAAGACAAGGAAAATAATATCAAAACGGACAATAAAAAAATAAAACAAAACAAAACCAGAAAAAGGAATACTGGAGTGGCACGGTTTGGTGTTACCCCACTTCTTTTTTTTTTGTATAGGCATAGTAAGTATTGGGGAAGTAAGGAAATTTCCATGACCTAACGGATTCAGGGTTTCTCCACTCCTGGAGCATATTGTCATGGGAACAACCACTGGCTCTCTACCTTCTCATTGCTATATTCCAGGGGTTTAGTTTGTTGGTTTATTTTTGTTGTTGTGGAGGTGTCAGGAAACTTTCCTCTCGGTTGTGGATGAGAAAATCAGGTCACTGTAGAAAGCAATCTCGGTATTTGCGCATGTCCCAGGACTAGGCCTAGGGTAGTCTTTAAGGTTCTAGAGGTTGTTCCAATATTGTTGATGTGTTCAGTTTTCTGTGTCGTATGCTCCATGTTTTTGCTAGTTACCTAGGCCAAAGTCTAGGAAATCATGGTTCCAAAGGTTCTGCATAGTCTCTGTTGTCAGAATTGGGCCTCTGTGCTAAGAAATCTTGATTTTTGTAAGAGATCTGAATTATTGCTTAGGGTAGGGTTTTCCTTAATGGTCTCCAGGTCAGTTCTACCAGTCACTGTTGTCAAAGTCAGTTTTCTGAAGTTAGTGCTCTTATTTTTCATAGTTCAAAGGACGATACATCTTTTGATTTTTCCATTTAGTGTTAGGTGATGTGATAGGACCTCCGGTCTTAGGTCAAGTTGACATTTCCTAACTGTCCATGTTGTTCTATCAGCACTAGCACAAGTATATCTCCCAAAAGAGCTTAGTTCCTGGTGTTGTTGCAGGGAGTTGTTTCAGTTCTACATCTGGGATCTGGGATTAGAGAATGAACAGGGTCCGATCTCATGGAGACTCAGTTGTATCCACATGACATATGTCCATGATGGGAGGCACCCTTGTGTAAAAAGTGTGAGTTCTTATCCATAGAAGATAAGATCTTCTGTCTGAGTCCATGATTTCCCCTTATTTACTATGATGCCTATACAAAAACATATGGTGTCCTTTTATATTGCTGGTGCTATTCCGAGTAAGGATGACAGGCTACCCATATAATACCTGTGGTGTGGTCTGAGCTTTTATCCCGGGTAAGACGGGATAAAAGATGGTTTCTAGGTTTTTGTATCAAGCAGGATGCTGTGTGCATATTGTGAATCCATAACAACACATACTGTGTCATTTCTGTGCATATATGTTATGTCATTTCAAATATGTGCTACCTATGAGCATCTACATGCTGCATCATGTGTGTTCACATAACATTCCCTTTGTGTCTACTTGTTTTATCATATAGACTCTTAAAGCATATGTCTACATGCTTTATACAAGTTTGTACATGTAGTGTCTTTGTGTTTATATGGTTTATATGTTGTACCATGTGGTCACCCTGTAAGCATGTGCCTAGAGGTTGAAGCACATGTACATGCTGTAATATGTTTTTGTGCTGTTACATGTGAGCATTATTATAGATGCGTATCCATATACCTGTAGGCATGTCTGTAAACATGGATAAATTCTGAATTTTTCTGTGTTCTTCTATTCCTACATGTCACTATAATATCTGAAATGTGATAGTCAGCTTGATTTTATAGTACTCATATAATTCTCTGGTATTTTCTTTTTTGGGGGGCATACTTGGCAGTGCTCAGGAGTTACTCCTGGCTGTCTGCTCAGAAATAGCTCCTGGCAGGCACGGGGGACCATATGGGACACCGGGATTCGAACCAACCACCTTTGGTCCTGGATCGTCTGCTTGCAAGGCAAACGCCGCTGTGCTATCTCTCCAAGACCAATTTTCTGGTACTTTAATGCAACATATATTGCCCTAAAAGCAGTAATCACTATTTTTCAAATGCATTAATTCATTTAGATGTACATGAGAATAATCACATTGAAAGTTTCAAAAATTTTCTGGGAATCGTCTGAGATTTATATTTGGCATCTTCTCAATTTTGAGATTGCATTGTTAAAAATATATATAAGACATAGTAAACTATATATATTTTATCAAATTCCTGTTTTCTGCCTAAATAAACTGTTATCCTCTTAAAATATTTTGTTTGTCCAGCCACTTATGTGACAAGAATAGAGAGATAACTGACTTTTCCACACTTGTTGCAATGTACTGGAAGTTTATGTCAGTGGATTCTTGGGTACCTACAGTGCTTGCTGAAGTAGGCATAGTGACAAATTTTTGTAACATGGAGCCAGTTCCATCCTGTTGTCCCATGATCCCATGGATGTTGCTAGTCTATTAGTGTGCTCTCTCCCAAGGAAGGAAGCTATTTTCCTTCCTTACCATCGCTGGCCATGGAGCTTGTTGGCGCTCTACTGCTTCTGTGTGTGGGAGCTCAGCTTCTTCTCTATGATTGTAAGTGTGTATTATGTAAGTTCAGTCTGAGTTGTGTTGGGTGTGTGTGAGCATGTTTATATGTGAATATGGAAATGTGAGCTCTCTTGGTGCATGGGAGGGTGTGTATGCGTGTTTCTGAATATGACTGGATAATTATGTGGATGTATTAGTGTCTGTGTTATTGTGGGTATGTGCGAGTAAGTGTTTGAGTCTGGGTGTGTGTTTTAGTAGGCACCTGGGTACAGGGGTGTGAATGTTTCAGTGTATGTGTGAGAGTGAGAATTCTCAAGAGCACAGATTGAAAATGATAATAGGATTTTTCTGGTGTTTTGTGTGTTTCTTTTTCTTTCCTTCTCTTCTCCTCTGAGCATGACTCTGCTCTCAGAAAGTCCTGCTCTAAGAGAATGGCATATGTGTTGTATGGATGTACTTATGGGCAGAGTTGTTTTTACTTTACAGAGGAGAAAACAAGTAAAGCCATTTGTCTGTGGCCTGGCCACAGTTTTCAGGAAAACTCGAGCCTTTCTCCCCAAAAATACTGACTCCTGAACTGTGTGAGAGCATTGCCACTATGGATGCAAAAGACAAAGTGAACTCAGAGACCAGCAAAAGCAAAGCTTGAAGACTCAGTTAAAGGAGGTAATACCATCCTGGTGCTCATGCAATCAATGGGATGGCTTCGTCCAAAAGCTTGTGTAGTCAGTAGAAGGAGACTGGTGATAGAGGAGGCCCAAAGGTGCAGCTCAGGTCTCTCTTCTGTGTTTCACATCAGTAAACCTGTTTTGGGGGGCAAGCCTGATCTTCACTGTGCAGTTGTGGGATGCCTTCAGAACCTTGCCTGTGTCACCTGCCCCACATCCTCTGAATAGGGCACTTGAGAACTCTGCCCTGATGGTAGTCATGCATGCAGTGTCAGCATCCAAGTGTGGCTCTTGGGACTTTCATTAATTCAAATCTGTGATTTTTTGATGCTAGTTTAGTGAGAGAATGTTCAGGTCTACCTCTTTATCAACCAGAAAAATGACAATTGCTGTGAAATGGGAATGTTATTTCATGCTGTGCCTGAGTTTCCAGCATGAACAGCACTGGATTTGTCAAATTGTGGAGGCAGAATGGATCATGCCTTTGCTCAGTCTTCTTACTATGCCTTAGAGCAGCAAGGTTTCATGAGGTGGCCACAGCAATTTTGCTGTGAGTTAGTCTTGTCTCCCTGAGCTGCTTCCCTTCTCTCACATGTACCAATAAGTCCTTTATGGAAGAGCATAGACAGTTCCTATTGGGAAGCCCAAGATGACATATATGTTGCTTTGATCTCCCTGCTGACCCCCAGCTGTACTCTACTCAAGTATCCTCAGACTAGTCTGAGAAGAGCTACAGGGTTCTCCTGGAGCTTTAAACCTGAGGGACTTGCCTGTTCAGTTTTGCAAGCTGAGCTTCATTTCTTGGATCCTTCTGTGAAGCAGTCTGTGCCATGCTCACTTCCTCTTCCTTACACTGGCCTCCCATTCTTTCTGTGCATAGATCCATTGTGACTTGGCTGCAGCTTTACTGTCCACTTCAAATGGGACACGGACTCCTTCCAAGAGGAGATCAAACATTCCAAGTCTATTGCTACAAAATTCCTCTCTGGAGCTACAAAGCAGGATTGTCTTGAAGCAAATTAGAATGTACTAATCATGAGGAAATAGATTTTATTGAAAAAGTAGTGGAAGCTACAAAACATCGCATACCCCCAACCCAGACAGCAATTTTATTGGGAAAGCATTTCCCATGTAAGAACCAAGATCCCCCAACCCTAAATCCATGGTAAGGAACTCTAGACTAAGATGAGTCCAAACCCTAGTAAAGTGTACTTTTCCACCCCTAGCAGAAGGCAGAGAAAGAGTTAAGTCAGAAATAAAACCAAAGTTGGTGCCTTCCAGGAATAAGAAACTAGGGGTTGAGTGAGCTTGGAATGTTCTATCTGACAAGGCTCCTTTAACAACCAAAGTTTGAATCAGAGTAACCCTTGACAGCCAGGGTCTGAATCAGAGTATACCTTAAAAGCCAGTGTTTGAGTCAGAGTATCCCTGGACAACCAAAGTTGAGCCAGAAAAATCAGTGATTAATTAAGACATCCATACAATGAAATGATTGTATACTTGTGATTTCTATATAAACTGCTTGAAGATTTGACTCAGGGTGTTTTTGCCAAGGCTACTTGGTTGGATGAGTCTAGGATCTTGGTTAACCAATAAAAACTCCCTTTTGAATCTGCATTATCAGAGGTGGTCTCTGACTTTCAGCGCCAGGTATCAACTTGAATACTGACACCCAAAGACTCTGAACCCCACTCCCAATCTCTGGAGTAAGGATGAAAAAGCCATCACATGTTTGAAGAGAAGCAAATGAGAAAGTTAATAGCAAAAAAACTATTTAAAGCTTTTAAAGCTTTAAAGTTGGGTTGGGGGAGATGAGAGAAGGTGAGCTTTGGTGGTGAGAATGTTGCACTGGTGTAGGGGGTGTTCTTTATATAACTGATACTCAACTACCATCATGTCTGTAATCAAGGATCTTAAACACAAATCTTATTAAAAAAATAAAGAAGAGAAGCAGAGCTTAATGTTAATTTAAAAAATATATTGTGTAAAATGTATTGCCATTTTGGATGCACCATGCAGACATTTCTTTCTAAACATTTTAAGAGCCAGTTTCAAACCTCTACCCCAAACATCTCCTGTGGTGTGTGATGATGGACACAATAGGTACAAGGCTGAGGCAGCTCTTTCCTATCCTTCTAGCATGATGAGCACCCCCACTCCCACCACTCATTCTTACCCAATCTGTGAGCCCTAGAGTCTCGCTGGGGAGAGACAGGCAAGTGGTCACCAGGAAGGTACCCTCTGGACCTGAGTAGGAGTCAGGGTCATGAGTGAGCTTATGTACCCAAGTGCATGTACAGAACTGTGCGTATTTATGTGTGAACATGTTTAAGTGTGCCTATACTGAGTGTAATCTGAAAGTGAGTGCCCATATTCATAAGTATGCATGTGTGCATAAATGTTTAAATGTATGGGAGTGCATGTGTGGTGAATGACTGTGCATGGTGTACATGTTAAGTATATAGAAGCACGTACCTGTATGTATACATGTATGGATGGATATGTATGATTATTACTCAGTGTGTACACCTTCACACCCTGTGTATTGTACAACTGTATGTACATATGTGTGTTTGAGTGTGCTTCCATGGTTGTGCATGTGTGTAGATGTAGATGTGCATAGAATAATTGTACATGGATGTATGTGTCGATGCTTACATTGTTTAATTGAATACATGAATACTTGCATGTGTGAACATGCATGTGCATGAGTATTGCCATTATGTGATTGCTAACAAGAGGCTGTGTATCAAAGAATGCATTGCATGTGTGTATGTGCATGAATATGTTCATGGACATGTATACAGTTGCATATACATGTGAACATGTGTCTGTATGTGTAGCATGCATAAGCATGTGTGCACACCAAGGTTACCTTGTGAATCTCCACTCCTAGAGCTTTTTCTTATTTCTCAGATAATCCCCTCACACACGCGTGCTTGGCACAGTCTGAGGTAAAAGAAAGTGAGGGGGGTTACCATAGGAGCAACCATTCTTACAGCAGGAAAAAATCATTTTGAGCCCCAAATTCCATTTTCAATATGAATACAATCTTCATTCAGAGGTGTCTCAGAGTCTATTTTAAGTACTTTATAGTCAGAGCTCAAGGCTTTGTGTAAGACCATAATATCTCCAAAACCCCAAAACAACATTGTCTGAGCAGCATATATGCAATGTTCCCTCAAGGATTCACATTCTCAAACACATCAGCAAACTCCTTTTTCTTCCCCTTTATGTAAGAAGCTGGTCAGAATATTCTAGAAGGCATGTTGCTGAAATGAAATGAACTACAACCTTAGGAGAAACTGATTTAGTAATTCCCAGAACCTAGGGTAATGGATGAACTGAGGAAGCTTCTGGAAACAGAGCACAGACACACAATGACTGGCACAGACTAAGAGCTACTGTGAGTGTGCATTGTGTGTGTTTGTGTAGCAGAAGCTACTCTAGTGAAGGAAATGCTGCTTCACAGATAGCAAGGGTCACTTCCCTCCTTACCAGCAGCATTGAAAACCCTTTGTTGCCCTTGGATGACCTTAGTTCTGGAATCAGACTCCAGGGTCTTTTCCTTGCACACTCAACCTTTTTCTGCTTTTTTATATCCCACATCAGAGATGGACATCTGTCTTTTTCTTCTGACATATCTGGCCCTCAGCTCAGGCTATACAAAATGGCAAGGATCCATCTAACTGAGAGAGTCCATCCATGTATATATATGTACATGTATATGTGTACACATATATGTGCATGTATATATGTACATGTGTATATGTGTCACCATTCTGTCACCAGGTATAGTGTTCAAGAGCAGCATGCAGTGGACTGTGGGTCTTCTCAACCCTGCTTGTGTTCTTGGAGCAGGTGCATGCCATAGCTAGAATTAGTTCTTAGTGGAATTTCTGCTTTGAGGGGCCTGAGCAGCTCCACAATTTTTCAGAGAAGCGGAATTGCTGCCAACCCCAGCTACAATGAATGTGGCTCTATTTGCCGTCTCTCCACAGTACTGGTGGCTGCCATTCTCACCATGGGAAGTAAAGCTCACAGTTCTTTGATTTGCATTTTGCTGATATAGGGGATAAGGAGCATTTCAACTATGTGTCTCTTGACCCTAGTATTTGTTTTAGGGGGCTATACTAATACTATTCAGGGCTTACTCAGGTTCTGTGCTCAGGGATCATACCTAGCAGGACTCAAGGGACCATCATATAGTGTGCCAGGGATTGAACCCAGGTTAACCACATGCAATGCAAGTGTCCTGCTCATTGTAATGTCTAATTTTACCTTCTTTAGGGTCTTTTCTGATGTTGTTCCTATTTTCTAGAAAGTAGTTTGTGACTTGGCTTTATTGTATAGATTCTCTGTGTATTTAGAGTTTATTTATCTTCTTCTGGATGTCTTGTCTCAGTGAAGTCTTTGGTTTTTCCTTATGGTGACATGTTCTCTCCTGTTCTGTCCCCAGAGCTTTCTTACTCATGGGTCTTCAATGAATACTCAGTGTTCATGCAGGAAGACAAGTGAAGATTTGTCTCAGAAGACTGACCACTTGTACATCGCCAAGGTGGAGCCATGGGATGTGGGTAGTTCACATGTGTGGTGACAAGTGTAGTGACTTGCAGCCATGTGCTGGGTCCGCCCACCCCGCTGGTACTCCGTGCTGATGGTAGGTGGAACTCTTCTGAAGGGTTAGGCCACAGGCTGACTAAGGCTGAGTGGAGGTCAGGAGAATTGTGTACAGCCTGGGATGAGGGTCAGACCCCAGCCTGGCCACTCTCATCAAACAGACCAGCACGGGGGTTGGAGGGGGTGTGAGTTCATAGCAGGGCAAGGGTAGAAATGAAGCTTGTGGAACTGGGTGATAGTCCCAGCAAGCCTGACTCAAAGAAAGGCTCTGTGACCCAGGTGCTTGAGACCAAACTTCTGACAGCTGGACTTTCTCACTAGCTAATAGTATCTCTCATTGTTCACCCCCCCCCAACTCCAGCCCCATGATTCTGGTTGACAAGCCTGAGTTGTGTGTGAAACATCTGCTTAAAGCAGGTGATGAGTATTGTGGTCTACATTGTATGAGGGATTTCATAGTGGACAAGGTTACCACCTAAGTGCCCATTCACTCTACGGACCACAGGAGATGGGCTCTGTACCCTGAGCACCACATAGCACATTCTATGCCCTTCAAGCCACTGTCAAGGAAAGTGTAGGGTGTGTCCCTGCAGCCTTCTTAACTAGGACCTGTGGGGTGCTTCTCAGATGTTACAGCAGCTGAGTTAGGATTCACATGCCTCATCCCAGGCAGCAGACCTCCCTGAACAATGTGATTTCACCCCACTGTGGAGGTGCTGGTGCTTGTAGCCAGGGCAGTAAGAAGCAGTGTGGGCTCTGCACCTTAAAAGTGAGGATGGGGCTCCTGTAATCTTGCTCTCAGAGGTTTTGAAGATGCCCATGTAGATCTTCAGTTAGGCTGGATTTAATCAACTGGTACAGAAGGGAGCACTACCTCTCTAATCTGGATTAAGGCAAGTTGTGTGCATGGTGGTAAAAGAATCAAATTGAGTCCTCAAAGGGAAGATGCCACTCCCCTATGTGGACAAAGGACAGGAGGACTCAGAGTCCCAGCAGACACTTGGGCATTATCACACACCTGTGAGAGATTTACTGCCTATGCTGGGCTGACCTGGCCTTGTTCCTTCCAGGCGTGATGGGGGAATATGAACCGAAGATTGAGGTGCAGTTTCCAGAAACACTGCTGGCAGCAAAGGGCTCCACTGTGAAGCTGGAGTGCTTTGCCCTCGGGAAGTAGGTTCAGAACTTGTCTCAAAGTGCAGGGCACCAGGGGTCTGGAAAACCCAGAAAGCTGAAATAGCCCCTCTGTTTTGTTAAGAAAGAAACAGGAAGTAGGGGGGCCACAGACACAGATAATGAAGCTGAAACTTTAAATGCTGCTTGCAGAAGCATATTCCGCCAGCCTAATATCACAAAGAAACACTGCCTTTATTCTCCCCACACACCTTACACTGCTTATGCAGGAGATATGCACGAGAATGCTTGGTCCTAATAAAGATTTAACTCAAAATCACAAAGTTTAGCTCACTGAAGTAGCAGCTGAAAGTAAATTTTGATGTTGAGGGAACCGAGTTGAGAACTGAGGTGTGTTCTGCACCTGAGACTCTTCCTTCCTGCAGGGTTCAAACAAACACTTTATTTACTATTTATTTATGATGCAAAGCATAGTAAAGAAGTTTTCAGACACTGATTTGAAAGAGCACTAATACAACTATTCTCTTCTCAGTCCTGTTCCTCAGATTAGTTGGAGACGAAGTGATGGACTCCCCTTATCCAGTAAAACCAAACTGCATAAGTTCAGTGGAGTTCTGGAGATCCCCAGCTTTCAGCAGGAAGATGCAGGCTCCTACGAGTGCATGGCTAATAATGCCTGGGGCCACAAAGTGGCACATGGGCGCCTCATTTACTACGGTGAGTTGTATGGCCCCTTGATCCCTGTTTCAGTAGACTAGGGACATGAGTAAGCAGAGATTTGAGGTAGTAGAATCCCAGCATGGTGCTTCTGTTCTCCACGCTGAGCACAATTGTTTGCCTGGATTCATCATTGGGAGAATTAAGAACCTTTGCAAGTTGCAGGCATACTGTGTTCCTATGGCATGCTCTCAACTTTTTCTCTAAAATAACCTTCCAAAAGCATTGTTATCAGGGAGAAAATTTTTGTCTTTACTATCCTTTCCTTTGAACTGTGGGTATGCATCTTTATTGTCAAGCTAATTGAAAAAGAACTGTATTGAGACAGCCATGAGTACCACAATAAGGCAGCTTATTAAAATCTTGATATTCTGGGGCTAGCATGGTGGCGCTAGAGGTAAGGTGTCTGCCTTGCCAGCACTAGCCTAGGATGGACCGTGGTTCGATCCTCCAGCATCCCATATGGTCCCCCAAGCCAGGAGTGACTTCTGAGCGCAAAGCCAGAAGTAAACCCCCCCCCAAATGCCTTAAGATTCTAATGCTTTGCTAGTGGTGCTACTCTAATTTTTAATCACATTTCCTTGGCAGGAGTATTGACAACCTGTTGGTGAATGCAGGACAATATCTCCTTTACTTTGAGTCTGTTTAATCACTTCTCAGCCTTTTGACTAACATTGAGTGGTATTTTGAGCCTGTTTGTAGCAAAACTAGATTTTCTTTTTGCCAAAACTTGTCTTCCAATTCCTTTTATTAAGGGGCTAGAGTTTTTTTTTCCATGAAGGCATAATTTAGAAAGATAAACACAACCTTTCATGGCATGTGTTCTGAAATGTATGAACGTAGTAAGCTCTGTGGGTCTTGAGCTGCAGTAATACTCAGGAAGAAAGGAAAGATGGGAACCAACCACTTTCAGAATGGCATAAATATTGGGTTCTGGTTTAGAAGCTGTTTGCACACAGACATGGGCCACTCTAAATTTCCTGGGGTTAGGGGAGGGGGTTACTGCAGAGACCAGCACGTGATCAAGACAGCTGTGCCCTCCAGACAGGGTCATCCGGGTATATGTCCTGGACAGACAGATCTGGTCCAAGCTTATTGGTCTAAGATTATAGGTCAGACATTTCTTTCCCATCTGCTTCAGGATGACAGTGGATTTCCCACATAGTTCTTCAGTGCTAAGGTGGCTAGGGCTCCTTCAGAAAGCCCCCTTTCTCCATGTAACTCTCTGATCCCTTCCTCATCCTGCACATTTGCCCCACCTCACCCGACCCCATCAGTGCAGGGTTAAAGATATAATATTTTGGCAAGCAGATGAGCAATTTAGGATTCTAGTCTGACAAGAAACACAAAGCTGGTCGAGATGGGTCCTAGGATAATCAGTCTGCTCCTTCCCTTCTTTCCTTCTCTGTGTTGGTCACCACAGGGACCAGAAGGACATAGTCCTTTCCTTTCTCATGCTAACTTCTTGTCCTATCTGGACCTCAGTGAGAATAGAGCAGCCATCTCTGTTTACACAGACCAGGTCATTCTCCTCTGAACTTCAGGAAAGAAAGCAGGTGAGGGAAGGAAGAGAAGAAAGGAGAGGAGAAAGGGAAAGGGGGAGAAGAGACAGAAGGACTGAAGGAGGGAGAGGAAGGAGAGGAGAGAAGAGAGGAAGAAGGAAAGTGAGGAGAGAGGAGAAGGAGGAGACAAAGAAGGGAGGAGAGGAAAAGAAGGAAAGGGGAGGGGGAAAGAGGAGGAGAGAATAAGAGAAAGATAGAAACAGAAGGAAGAGTAGAAGGAGGAGAAAGGCGGAGATGTCTCACCCCAGGGGGAAAGCATAGAAAGTAAGATTTGGTATGTAACAGTCTTCTCCTGGTGAGCCAGAGAAGAGAGGTAGTCTTTTTTCTGTAGTGAGCCCACAGAAATGATATAGCCAGACTGCCTATGGGGAGAACCAGTTTGGATCCTAATCAAGCAGCAAAGGACTCATGTGAAGCTCTGAATCTGTGCTCCATTCAGGCTTATGTTTTTTCTCAAGATAGACTTGTATTTCCACATAAAACAGAGAAATGGTTATGGACTGAAGTACATTCAGAGTACACATGTAATTTATATAAGAAATTGTCATGGACTGATTAGTCCTGACACTAAGGAATCTTTTGGGAATCCCTTGGAAAGGTGGGTGCACAGAATTTTTCAAAAGGAGACAGAGGCCAAAGACTTAAGTTGGGTTCAAGCTCTGTTCAGTTTATTCAAAAGAAAATGTGAAATACTTATAATCAATTTCATGGCAAGGTATATTTTCAGACAAAACTATTTTAACAAGCATAAAAAAAAAACAGCGGAAAATTGTCTAGGGCAGTGATGGGCAACCTTTTTTTTCAACTGAGTCAAATCTCACCAAAACCACGATTGAAATTTATTTTCAGAGCCACACAGGGGCGCATTGACAGAGATTAGGACCAGAGTCCTGACTCCAGGAGCGGCCGCCCGGCACACAGAAGAGTCAAATTAAAAGTGTAAAGAGCCACATGTGGCTCAGAAGCTGCAGGTTGCTGGCCACTGGTCTAGGGTATATTGCATGATTGACTTAGAGCACTTTTACACTCTTGAGGTGCTTTTGTTATCTAAAGTTTTAGCTAGCAACATCAGCTTCTAGAGACTGGTATTATTTATTACTTTGGTCTTATTCCAGTTATGCATTCTGAACTGGGGCATTTCCCAAACAAGTTGAAACACAAACAGATGGGACTATATTAAGCTGAGAACCTTCTGCTCCTCAAAGAAAATAGTGCCTAAGATACAAAAGCCAACTAAAGAATGGGAGAAACTGTTCATCCAATATCCATCAGACAAAGGGCTAATACTTAAGATATACAAGGTACTGACAGAACTTAACAAGAGAAAAACATAACCTCATAAAAATTGGGAGACGAAATGAACAGATATTTCCTCAAAGAAGAAATACAAATGGCCAAAAGACACATGAAAAAAATGTTCCCCGTCACTAATCATCAGGTAAATGCTAATCAAAACTAAAATGAGGTACCATCTTACACCACAGAGACTGGCACACATCACAAAGAACAAGAACAATCAATGCTGGCGGGAGTGTGGAGAGAAAGGAACTATTTCACTCTTATTCACTGCTGGTGGGAATGCTGTCTAGTCCAGCCTTTATGGAAAACAATGAAAATTGAACTGGAAATTGAACTCCCATATGATCCAGCTATACCATGACTTCATCTCTTCTGATGGCTGCATAAAATTCCATTGTGTATATGTACTACAGTTTCTTTAGCCATTCATCTGTTGAAGGGCATCTTGGTTGTTTCCAGAGTCTTACTATGGAAAATAGTGCTGCAATGAATATAGGTGTAATGAAGGGATATTTGTATTGTATTTTTTTGTTCCTAGGGTATATTCCTAGGAGTAGTATAGCTGGATTGTATGGGAGCTCAATTTCCAGTTTTGGAAGGAATCTCAATATTGTTCCCCATAAAGGTTGGACTAGATGGCACTCCCACCAGCAGTGGAAATGAGTTCCTTTCTCTCCAGAACCCTGCCAACACTACTTGTTCTCATTCTTTGTGAGATGTGCCAATCTCTGTGGTGTGAGGTGGTACCTCATAGTTGTTTTGATTTGTATCTCCTTGTGCTGTGGAGCATTTTTTCATGTGCCTTTTGGTCATTTGCATTTCTTCTTTATCAAAGTGTCTCTCCATTTCTTCTCCCCATTTTGTGATGGAATTAGATGTTTTTTTCTTGTAAAGTTCTGTCAGTGCCTTGTATATTTTGGATATTAGCCCCTTATCTGATGGGTATTGGGTGAATAGTTTCTCCCACTCAGTGGGTGGCTCTTGTATCCTGGTGTGTGTACATTTCTGAGTGCATAGCCAGGAGTAACCTCTGAGCATCACCGAGTGTGGCCCAAAAAACTAAAAAAAAAAAGAAAGAAAAGGAAGGAAAGGAAAGTAAGGAAGGAAGTGAGGGAGGACAGAAAGGAAGGAAATGGGGAGGTTCTACCAGCATGGGGTTTGACAGCCATCTGCTATGCCAAAGGCCTCTTCAACCAGGCCTAGGACGGAGTGCAGGACATGGTTCACCCCAGCACCCCTCTACCTCCTTCCTCTGGAACTCCAGGGCTTCCCCTGGGCCACATGCATGGGCAAACCAGCGAGGTGGGTCCCTTGGAGGAGCTTATGTTTACCCTAGGCTTTCCCCATTTCCCTCCCAGCTCCAGAGAAAGGATTTGGATGGTGGCTTTGACCTTCCAGCCTTCCAGCTCTGGAAGGATTTCCTTCCTTCCTCGGAACTGGGAGGTTCTGCCAGCATGGAGTTTGGCAGCCCTCCACCATGCCATGGGCCTCTTTAACCTGGTCTAGGAAGGGGTGCGGGACATGGGTCACCCCAACACCCCTCTACCTTCCTCTGGAACTTCAGGGTTTCCCCTGGGCTACATGCCTGGGTAAGTCAGCGAGGTGGGAATAGTAGCACAATAGGTTCTGGCTTCAGGAAGTTCCAGGGAAGTTTCCTTACTAAATCTGTGTATTGTGAACATATTGACAAATATTTGGGTATCATTGTGTTTAATCTGTCATAATCTGAAAGCCTCCCAGGAGCTCGTTTTATTCCTTCACTCCCTCACTCCCACCTCCTATTACCCCACATTTAACCATTTTTCTGTTCTAATGATTTTTGTTTTGGTCAAGGTGGATTGCATATCTTTCACAGCAATTTTTTGGGTGGAGTCTGAAGCTTAAGCAGGCAACACATGAATGGCATGGCTCCACCCTGTAGGCTTTTTGGGCAAGCTAAGTGGAAGATGCAGCCTCAGCTGCCCCCACCCCCACCCACAGCCTCCTCTCTCTTTCCTCCCGGTCCCCAGGTTTATTCCTGGACACTTGCTCAGGATCCCAGCAAGTGGGTTCCGGCAAGGAGCAATTTAAAGGAGACCCCAGGCTTCCTTGTTCCTTCAAGGGACTGGAAGGGGACTGGTGAACTTCTGACTTCTAGCAATTAGTAAGCAAACGCCTCTCTGGGAGTCAGAAGCTTCATTAGGCAACACCGCGAGGACATGGCTCCATGTGCTCTTCACTTGTCCAAATCACAGACCAAAGGTGTGTCTCGGAAACTACACCCTCCCTCTTGACTATTTCTAAAACATAAAAGGACACGTGTATATCCTCTGTATATCTCACATGTGTTCCCTCAAAATCTATGACTCTTTTCCAACATCCTCATATAGTGACAATTTTGCCCACTGGTTTTGTTATTTGATTGTTTGATTTTCTCCCTTTGAGATCTGTTTTATAAGCAATACTGATAGAAGAGTATCTCTGTATAGATTTCATGTTTGAACTAATTACGGGGAATGTTGGACTTTATTCATTGCCCACCCAATGCACCAACAGTATCTTGTAGCATTGCTTCTCTTTTGCATAGGCACATTAAAATGGGAAAATAACACATATGCAAATAAGTTCTTATCTAATAGAGATGGGAACACAAATTTGGTAATGCAATTAGGCCTTATATCCTGAACATTGGCATAATGATTTGACTTAGGACTCAGAAGAATGGGCATAGCCCACACACACCTAAACAACCACAATTGCCTACAACATTACCAGGATTCAAGCCTCTACCAGGGAAGACCTACCACTGCTTTGACATTGACTTACTCCAAAGAGTGCTCTCAACACCCAGATGACTCAGTAACAGCCTGCTTGCAGGGCTGATCGCTCCACATTTAATGGTATGCTGAAACTATAGGATGCTCCACATTAGTCTGACATCGATGAAAGAAATGCACAGAGTCCAAAATCTTTAAATATAAGAACCTGATACCAACAATAGCTAAAGTGTGAAAACATTTCACCGGGACCATGGAGAATGACTTGGGTTGGACAGACTGGTATGCTTGGAACCCAGAGTCAGTCTTATGCCAATAAACTTCTGGTTAAGGCCTTTTTGTAATCAGGCCAACGTTTTTTTTCTGTTTTTCCCATATTATTCTGGTCTTATGCTAACAATGGCGATTGCCACTATCACACATTTAGAGTAGCTGATACTGCCAAAGAGTTTTATATGTATTCATAAAAGGAATATTTCAGATACCTCCTAAAATATGAATGAGACAAGGAACCAATTGCTGCCATTTGCTTAAAGATTCACAAGTTACTTCATTTTCAGGGCCGGCGCAGTGGCGCTAGAGGTAAGGTATCTGCCTTGCCAGCGCTAGCCTAGGACAGACCGTGGTTCGATCCCCCGGCGTCCCATATGCTCCCCAAGCCAGGAGCGACTTCTGAGTGCATAGCAGTAGTAACCCCTGAGCGTTACCGGGTATGGCTCAAGAAACAAAAACAAGTTACTTCATTTTCATCCCAAATCCTATGATTCAAATCAAATCAAGATTTTTGTCTTTCTGCACTTTCACTTGATTTACATAGAGGTTCATAAGATCTCCCTGATTCATATTTAATTAAAGTTACTCCTAACTAGAAGGAAATATTTTTCCCTGAACTGAAGATACTTTTCTTCTACAGATTAAATTACTAGTACATAAAGAATATAACTTAAGGGTGAGACAGCTGTCATTTACACAGCAAACTGTTCCAGTTTGGAGTCCTATTTAATCCCCCTGAAGAGGTGCTATATCGAACACTCGTCTCCTACCCAATCTCCAAGTCCTGTTTTCTCTAGGGTGGCAGAGGAAAAGGGTATGATATCAGAACTATAGGTTTCAGCTCTGTCTTAGATACAGAAGGATTCCTGCACATAGTCTTAGACATATCACGGTGATGCCTGATTTTGTGATGCACATCTCTGCACAGTGATGTGAGTTGTATTCTCCATGCAGCCAAGCCACACTGGGTTCAGTCAATCCACAATGTGGAGGCGGCCATTGAGGACAGTCTGCGCTGGGAGTGCCATGCCAACGGGAAGCCCAGGCCCTCATACCGCTGGTGGAAGGACGGGGCAGCTCTGGCACTAGAGGTGAGACATGTGGCTGGCTGTGATGCCAATGTCATGAGGCTAAGGTGATATGATCAGAGCGTGCACCAGGGTCAGTTGTGAATGTGCACAGGAGATGAGGGTCAAGTCTATATCTGAGTGCTGAAATTGAAGTTCATGGGGACGGTGATTCTGTGAACTGGCCTGTCAAATTCTGCCTCCTGTTTAGGGGTTTGGAGTAGATCCAAAGGTTGCAAGAGATAAAATGCCATTTCCTCTTTCTTGTTTGATCCCCAGATAATTTGTGATTTTTTATGATTTCATTTTGATTTGTTTTGTGAGTCCTTCCTTTTTTAGTTCTTTATTACAAAGTGTAACATTTTTTCTTATTTAAAAGTATATGAAGGGTCAGTTATTACCATCAACTTTTTGATGTAACCTCTCTTATGGTGTCAAAGTCCTCAACCATCCTGTTTTCTAGAACATGACATACCATGGCACATCTTCTAGCGATGTGGGTTTGAAACTGTTGGTTTTCTTCCCAGTGGTGGGATGTTGGGTTTGGACTTTGTCCTAGTTAGGTCTGCATTCTACTCCTTTTACTGAGGGTGTGACATACCTCCCCGCTCAACAAGTCAACCTCATTTTATCAAATTGTGAAGAAAATGAAGGTACTCGTGTAGGCTGGAAATAGTGATCAAGGTCGATATCATTTTTCACCCAGGAGAGAATTCAGATTCAAAATGGTGCCTTGACCATCTCCAACCTGAGCATCCAGTGCATTGCAAAGAACAAGCATGGCCGTGTCTATTCCAGTGCCTAGCGCAGGGTTATGGGTGAGTGCCCTTTCATTCATCTGCATCTCTCTGCAGGCTTCTTATTGTGAACATTTCAGAGTCACTTCTGTGTTGGCACTCATCTGATTTAACCACAGTATCCACAATGCTCTGTAGCTTCTCTGCCAGCCTATTCTTTTGTGAGCCCCCCAATGGCAAGGGTAGTGGAGCCCAGGCAGCATGGCACCAGGTATTATGGTTCTAGAGGAGTATCTATCAAACAGATCCTGACCAGTCTCATAAGTATGTCTATCCATTTAACAGTTAACTTTTTGACAAGGGTGCTGCTCCTCAGGCTGGGCCCTCAGGAAGCCTCAAAGCAAGTCTTCTGATGGAGTCAGAGGAGATACTCAAATTGTGTTGCTCTGTGGGGCAGCAGGCTTGGTGAGAGCAGGTGAGACTTGCTGAAGACTCTTTATTCTCCCAGTGGATGAAGAAAAGAAAGAAGGCATTGGGATCCAGAATGCACATTCATTGGAAAAATCCAGCCTAGATGGTCTGTTGTGGTGTGACATAATGAAAAAAATAAAAACAAAGGGAGTGAAGGGAGGAAAGAAAGAAAGTATCCAATATGAGCCACTGAGTAAACTCTGGTTCTCACTGTATAGATGGTCTCTTGGATCATATACATACACCACACACAAATGCCCACATATACTCACGCACACATACCCTTTATACAAATGCACACATATACATATGCAAATATGCATATATATACATTCTTACATACCAAAGTTTCATCATTGGGATACTCTCAGCCAGTCTCTGACTGCTTCACCTGTGCAGGGAGAGGAAGGAGCTCTGAAATGCACTTATGATTATGCATAGCTCGTAAGTGGAATGAGCTGGTTGACACCCCTAGCATATTCATAGCAGCCTCAATTTTCTGCAGGTCTTCACCCTTCAAGTGGCATTGTAACTCAGTATAAAGAATGCAAATCTCATTTTACCAGCTTTGAAGCTGAAACCAGGACTCCCTGGTTTTCCCACAAATGGAAATTGCATTGCATTTGTGGAACCTCTCATGAGGCTGTAGGGCAAAGAGCATACAAAGGAAGAGGGCGCAGCATAGAAAAAAGGGTACCAACCCAAAAGGGGGTCCCAGCACATAAGGAAGGGCCCTAGCACATATAAAGGGCACACACACAACAGCCCTCTATAGAGGCTGGCCTATAGGAATGCTCTGAAATATGTTTGCCCCCGCCCCTCTTTTTGGAGTTTGAGCCAAACTCAGTAATTCTCAGGGATCAATCCTGGAGATTCTTTGAGGACCAGAGAGATGTCAGGAATCAAACCCAGGAATGAAAGAGCATTCACTCACTGTACTAGGTCTCTGGACCTGGTATTTTTTTCCCATTTTGTTTTGGACCCATTCTCAGAAAAATACCTCAGCAATTGTTATACTGGATGCAACTGGCTTCCTGTATGCAGAGCCTGTTCGTACCTGTAGAGCTATCCTTAGTGCTATTTCAAAACTTCACCATAAGTGCATGAAAGACTCCTGTAAAGTCATTACTCAGGACATAGAACTTGCAGGAAAATGCGGTGAAAAAAACAAGCCCAGCTAATAACTTTAGTATAGACTTCATAAAGCAGCGATATTTCTTGTCGAGAACATCAATCCTGGGCATGAAACCAAGTACTCAGTGACAAACACTAAAATTGTGTCATAACATTCAACCCCCTTCTCATTCCTCCTCAACCTCTGCACCCAACTTTTCTGAGACACCGATGAAGAAGCTGGTGCAGGTGCAGGCAGGCAGTGAGGTCACCATGTTATGCCAGCCTAGGGCTGCCCCATGGGCACGCACCTCCTGGAAGAAAGGGCCCCGGAGTCTGCATGAGAACCACAGGTAGGGAAAATGAGCCAGTCCCTTCACATAATTCCCATCACCCACTGTCATTACCACCTGGTGTCTCCCTACTCCTCCCAATCTCACCAGGTCACCTTGTCTCTTTTGTCACTCAGCATCTCAATCTCCCCTCCCAATATCACCTTTCCCCTCCCAGTGTTACTTGGTCATGCCCTGTGCTATCCACATTTCCTCCAAGTGTCATTCTTGTCATTTCCTAGGGTCATTCTTATCATATAGGTCATGTGTCACCTAGTATCTCTCGGTCATCTCTCAGTATTATTATGTCCCCTCCAGCATCATCCTTCCAGTGCCTCCACTATAATCACTCCAGTTCCTCCTCTGACCACAATTGTAGGTAGGTCTATGTTTGCTGCTGGCATGAGTCTGTGCTCACAGGAGACATTGCCACCCCACTAGCTCAGCTCAGTGTCTGTCTCCCAGTCCTTCCTGCCACCCCAGGGGCTCAAATCTGTCTCTATGCCACCTCCCTAAGTCTGCATATGAGACATTTCTTGTATGAAGGCAGATATGTCCCTGCAGAGAGTGGTCCTTCAAGAGAATACTGACCTGTACCCCCAGATGCCCTCTTAGTTTCTGGAACAAACCTTCCCATCTAAGATACAGGAGCTGGGTCTCAGAGTTCTGGGGATTTAGTGTTAAAGCAGGTGATAGACCTCCCACATCCCTGCCTGAATCTTGAAGGTTAAGGTTCAAAGGGACCTGTGAGTGGGGTACAGGAGACTGGGCAGAGCTTTTCTTCATGGGAGGGGGGTCACAGCAGGCAAGGAATCTTTTAAGACAATGATGAATCAGTAGTAGGTTTGACCATTCTCCAGCTCTTTTGCGGTCCAAAACATGTTTAGCCATCACATGCTCCAAGTGCCCCTTACCTCTCCCAATCCCAGTGTCAGGCTCCATGACCTGTGGACACACTTGGGTATATGGGCTAGGCAGCTCTTTGACCTGGTTGATCAGCTTAAACCACCAGATTCATGCCTTATTCTGGAAACAAGTGAATGTATTACACTATTAGGATCTAGAAGACAAGACCATATTTGTTGTGGGGATCTGTGGCAAGATTCTGAAATCCTTCCTAGTGACTTTGCTCAGTATGGCTCATGTACCTGAGATGGTTAGCAGAACCTCAGGTGAGTAGCAAGCTTCTGACTGGGCCTGGCTCTGCATGGCCGGCATATCTGCTTCTTATGCAGAGCCTATGTGAGGGAACCTCTAAGGACTCTTTTTCTTCTTTAAAAATGTGACAATAGCTAAGTGTTATTGCTATTTAAGTTATACCATCTATGTGAATATTTATTTGAAGCTTCATATTATAATAGCAGCTTTGTTGAAAGAGGAAAATAACAAAACAAACTCATGGACTCAGTGAAATACAGAGAGAACCTGGGAATGGGGAGATCTCTGGGTCCTCAACAAAGACCTTTCTTACTCCTTTGCTGGACCATTTTCCTGAGTGTGTGTATGTGTGTAGGGTCACTGAGCTGTGCCCCTGGGAATAACTTTCTGAGCAAACAACCTGAGACCATTTCCTAATTTACTAGGTTCTGTGTATTTTCTTCATTCTACTCATAACATAAAACACAGAAATTGTTTTCTGTGTGTTTTCTTCATTCTACTCATAACATAAAACACAGAAATAGGGGCCAGAGTGGTGGCGCAAGCAGTAGGGCATTTGCCTTGTATGCGCTTACCTAGGACGGACCTCGGTTCGATCCCCAGCATCTCTTATGGACTCTCAAGCCAGGAGCAATTTCTGAGTGCATAGCTAGGAGTAACCCCTGAGTGTCACTGGGTATGGCCCAAAGAGCAAACAAAGCAAAACAAACAAAAAAAACACAGAAAAAATGAAGCCAGAGAGATAAGGTGGGGTCCTTTCTTTTAAAGGTTTTGTACAAAACCTATCTGGGTTCAATATCCAGAACCATATATGATTCCCTGATCATCACCAGGAGTAAACCTGAGCACTTCTGGGTGTGTCCCAAATCAATGCATCAAAGAGTCAGTGTTTCTTTAAGTAGAACGGGGTGGAAAAAACTTCTTCCCAGAGGGAGAAAGGACCATCTATGAGGAAAGGGCAACTGGTGGGTAGAAAAGATACTTGGATTTTTTTTCATCTGATAACGGTTTAATATTTAAGATATTAATGGTCACAAGGTTGATAATAACTGACATCAGTGTTTAAATATAAAAATAAATAAAAAAAGATAATAGTTCAAATCAGTAACAAATTTACTTACAATACAGTGGCAAAATTTGGGATGTTATTCTGATACATTGGAGATTTGGCATATAAACTGAAGATTTATTTTTCCACTACATATTTTGATAACCTAGAAATAAAGGTTTTTTTTATAATTTTTTATTTTAACACCTTAATTACATACATAATCGTGTTTGGGTTTCAGTCATGTAAAGAACACCACCCATCACCAGTGCAACATTCCCATCACCATTGTCCCAGATCTCCCTCCTCCCACCCGCCCCCCGTCTGTACTCTGGACAGGCTCTCCATTTCCCTCATATATTTTCATTATTAGGACAGTTCAAAATGTAGTTATTTCTCTAACTAAACTCATCACTATTTGTGGTGAGCTTCATGAGGTGAGCTGGAACTTCCAGCTCTTTTCTCTTTTGTGTCTGAAAATTATTGTTATTTCAAGAATGCCATTTTTCTTAAAACACATAGATGTGTGATACCATTTTGCGTTTTTCTCTTTCTTTCTGACTTATTTCACTCAGCATGAGAGATTCCATGTGCATCCATGTGTAGGAAAATTTCATGACTTCATCTCTTCTGACAGCTGCATAGTATACCACTGTGTATATGTACCACTGTTTCTTTAGCCATTCGTCTGTTGAAGGGCATCTAGATTGTTTCCAGAGTCTTGCTATGGTAAATAGTGCTGCAATGAATATAGGTGTAAGGAAGGGGTTTTTGTATTGTATTTTTGTGTTCCTAGGGTATATTCCTAGGAGTGGTATAGCTGGATGATATGGGAGCTCGATTTCCATTTTCTGGAGGAATCTCCATATCGCTTTCCATAAAGGTTGAACTACACGGCATTCCCACCAGTAGTAGATAAGAGTTCCTTTCTCTCCACATCCCCGCCAACACTGTTTGTTCTCGTTCTTTGTGATGTGTGCCATTCTCTGTGGTGTGAGGTGGTACCTCATAGTTGTTTTGATTTGCATCTCCCTGATGATTAGTGATGTGGAGCATTTTTTCATGTGTCTTTTGGCCATTTGTATTTCTTC
>PVKC010000381.1:0-23980 GCA_004027635.1 Crocidura indochinensis | reverse complement strand
TGCTATTTCCTTTGAGGTGCAGAAGCTTCTCAGCTTAATATACTCCCACCTGTTCATATCTGCTTTCACCTGCTTGAAGAGTGCATTTTCCTCCTTGAATATGCTTGTAGTCTCAATGTCCTGGAGTGTTTTGCCTACGTGTTGTTCTATGTATTTTATGGTTTCAGGTCTGATATCAAGGTCTTTCATCCATTTGGATTTCATCTTCATACATGATGTTAGCTGGGGGTCTAAGTTCAACGTTTTGCAAGTGGCTCGCCAGTTGTGCCAATACCACTTGTTGAAGAGGCTTTCTTTGCTCCATTTAGAATTTCTTGCTCCTTTATCAAAAATTAGGTGACAGTATGTCTGGGGAACACTTTCTGAGTATTCAAGCCTATTCCACTGATCTGAGGGCCTGTCCTTATGCCAATACCATGCTGTTTTGATCACTGTTGCTTTGTAGTAAAGTTTGAAATTGGGGAAAGTAATTCCTCCCATGTTCTTTTTCCCAATGTTTGCTTTCGCTATTCTAGGGTGCTCATTGTTCCAAATGAACTTCAAAAGTGCCTGATCCACTTCTTTGAAGAATATCGTGGGTATCTTTAGAGGGATCGCATTAACTCTGTATAATGCCTTGGGTAGTATTGCCATTTTGATGATGTTAATCCTGTCAATCCATGAGCAGGGTATGTGTTTCCATTTCCGCGTATCCTCTCTTATTTCCTGGAGCAGAGTTTTATAATTTTCTTTGTATAGGTCCTTCACATTTTTAGTCAAGTTGATTCCAAGATATTTGAGTTTGTGTGGCACTATTGTGAATGGGGTTGTTTTCTTAATGTCCATTTCTTCCTTATTACTTTTGGTGTATTGAAAGGTCATTGATTTCTGTGTGTTGATTTTGTAGCCTGCCACCTTGCTATATGATTCTATTGTTTCTAGGAGCTTTTTGATAGAGTCTTTAGGGTTTTCTAAGTAAAGTATCATATCATCTGCAAAAAGTGAGAGCTTGACTTCTTCCTTTCCTATCTGGATTCCCTTGATATCTTCCTCTTGCTTAATCGCTATAGCGAGTACTTCCAGTGCTATGTTGAATAGGAGTGGTGAGAGAGGACAGCCATTTTTACTAGATTAAAATAAGACCAGTGCTGACACGTAGTGAATGCCAGCCATTAAATCAACAGTTAAAAACTTATAAAGTCTTAAAGATGAAAATTATAAAAAATTGCCCTTATTTATAAAAGATACTATTAATATAGGTAAATAAAATGCTAGACGTTTATTAAAGACGATTAAAATTAGTTTTTAGACACATCATTATTTAGGATAACAATAATTAACACAATTGGACACCATTACTAATATTATTTTGACCAATGATAATATTACTTTGTAATAAAAATATATGCCAAGATTAAAAAATTTAAAACTATGAAATAAAAATTAAGTTGTTAAAATATTATGCATGTACGAAATTAGCAATGTTATTTAAAAATAGTTGAAGCTTAATTAACTTTAAATATTAGACAATTTTAGATTCAATTAAAAACTTACAGAGAAACCTTTGAAATTTCAAGAAACCCAGACTGCTTTTTGTTGATTCAATGGGCTTGGTGGGATGGGGGAAATCCCTTCCCCCTCAAGGAGTGAGAAGCCGCTTGAATTTTAAAGCACAAAACAGACTTCATTTTCTTTGCTTTCCTGAGGCGAGGCTTTTGTTTGTTGTGACCTAGGAAAAAGCTGCTTTTTTTTTTTTTTCAAAATTTGCACATTCGTAATATACTCAGTCATCTCAGTCATATTAGAAAAGCATTCACTGTTTTCAGAAACATGATTTCAGACATACAATTTTAATGCACACTCAAACTTTTAGATTCACATAAATTGACAAGCAACTTGAAGGTGAGTTACAGGTGAAAAATATAAGAGACGAGAAAATTTGTGGGAAAATTTTGGACGTCTCCAAATTATTCCCACCAGATCTTTGCTGTTTATTATCAGAAAAAAGTTTTTCAGGAAAAGAAGAAAAGGCCTTTTTTTTTTTTTTTGAAGAAATAGGAGAGCTTTTTTTTTTTTTTTTTTTTTTTTTTGAAGAAATAGGAGAGAGTTGGAAGAGCCGGCTCTAGTTTTAAAGGGCAGTTTTTTGAAGAGAAGTAGAAGAAATTAAGTGCATCGTGAGTGGGGCCTGTGGTTTATCAATCTTGTTTATTTTTTCAAAGAACCAACTTCTGCTTTCGTTGATCTTTCAGATATATTTGGGTTTCCACTTCCTTTGTTATTTCCTTCTGTCTCCCTATTTTTGAGTCCTTTTGTTGAGCACTTTCTAATTCTATGAGCTGCGTCACTAAGCTATTCAGGTAGACCCCTTCTTCCTTCCTGATGTGTGCTTGCAAAGGTATAAAATTTCCTCTCAGTACTGCTTTTGCTGTGTCACATAAGTTCTGATAATTTGTGTCTATATTACCATTTGTTTCTAGGAAAGTTTTGTTTTCCTCTTTGATTTCGTCTCAGACCAACTTCTTATTCAGTATGAGGCTGTTTAACATCCAGGTGTTAAAGTTTTTCTTCTGTGTCCCTTTGGAAATCACATATAATTTCAGAGTCTTGTGGTCAGTGAAGGTAGCCTGCAAAATTTCAATTTCTCTTTTCTTTATTCCATTATTTTCTTTATTCCATTTCTCTTTTCAGGTCTAGTATATTCTTGTTGAGTTTCAGTCTGGTTGACCTCTCCAATGTTCACAAAGCTGTATTGAGGTCCCCCTTACAGCCTAGTATTACCCCAAGACAGAGCTTTTATTAAATGTAAACCTGGGCTGGACAGGCTCCGGATAGCTTGAATTATTTACCCTAATTATGTATTTACAATTCCCACCTGGCAGTGGTCTCTGTACTTGATAGAAACTTAATTTCTGGTAGATAGGTTGCTCTCCATATGAGGTAGAAGATTGCCAGACCACATGTGTATTATCCTCAGCCTGGTCTGGATTATTTCATACATGACTCTGATTTAGACTCGTTCACCTGGGATTAGAGGTATTATCCTTGGGGTAATTTTATAAAAGATAATGGAAAGGACATACTAGAGACTGAACTAATAAAATTACCATGTCCACTTACATTATTTTTCTACTCAGAAATAAAAACCTCAATTGGTTTTAAAGATTAATTTCTTATAAATGTTTGTCTTAAATTAGTAATAATTCTGTTATTACATCTGCAAAATATGAGCTTTACTTCACACATTCCAACTTACTTTTTCCTTTAAAAGTAAATTGAAAAAATGTGTGGATTTGAGCCACATGAGAGTTTTTAATTCATGATTTATTTTTACTGATCTGTTTTTCTTGTTGCAGTAGAATAATGTACCATGCTATCATTGAGATACTAAGACATGTGTTCCTGGCCTGTGTCTCAATTCACCAACCATCCATAAATATATTGAGGAATTTAAGAAATGATGAAGATAGCTACAGTTAATCTTAAATATTTTCAAGAAGCTTTAAATCCCAATAAAGGTCAATTAAGGCCTTGTGTTAGGGTGCTACAGGTATGCCTTTTACTGTACAGAGGACTGGGTACTGTCTTTTCTGCTGCCCAGATACTGGTTTGGCTGTGAAGCTTTCTTTGACATAGTTATTCATGGTCTCAGCAGAGATATGAGTTTGCCATATTAAATGTGTTAATTGTAGTGCACAGAGCCCTTGGGACCAAGTGGTGACTGAGTGGTCCCCAGGGAGGACTCATGTAGATACTATTTCATGTAGCTGCCACTCTTCAGAATGGGGTTATGCATACACACTTGGGGCACATGGTCCTTTAGTGGAGGGACCTCCAAGGCTATGGACAGAGACCCATGGCAGAGTCCAGATGCTCCACAGGCTCATGGACTGCATCTACTTTCTTCTCCTGGGAAAGACATTCAGAATACAAATTTGAAGACAGAGAAACATGCTGGATGGATGTGAAGGCTTATATCATGAATAAAGAACTGAGTTCTTGCTTTCCTGCATGAGGTGGCCAAGAAGACAAGTGTGAACATAATCTTTTCAGGGCCTAGTACAGAGTAGACTATCTCTACCCAATAGGGTGGAGCCAGAGGACTGTGGCCATTCCTCTTTGCTCTATGGCCACACACATCTTCTAGCCCATGAACCACACCATAACATGTAGTAAAAACCACACTACAAGAGTGGAAATGGGGAAACAATACAGGACAACACCATGCATAGAGAATGAAGATGGCAGCTCTGATGAACTGAAAAGTACCAACCACCTACTTAGCCCCTCAGATAAGGAGTTTAGGCTAGAAATATGAAGGATGCTTAGATAATTCAAGGAAAGCATATATTGAGCTCAAATGACCACAAAGATAGAAATCAGAAAACTCCAAACTGAAATAATAAACCTCTCCAACAGAGTAGCAGTGAGCTGGATGATTAGATGCAGAAAAATTCCACACAGCAGAAGAGATTGGAAAAGAACCTTAAAGCAAATGATCAGACAATGGAAAACATCTTCAAAGAATGGGAACAGATTAAAGTAGAAGTCTTTGATAAATTCAACAGAAACAATATAAAAATCATTGGAGTCCCAGAGACCCAGTAAGAATATCCCTGGGAAGAGTCAACAATCAAGGACATCATTACTGAGAAACACCCAGAGCTGCATGCAACAAAATCCTGCATGCACAAAGAGGTAAAAGAGACCGGAAGAAAAGCACCCAAGACACATCTTATAAGACACAAGTATAAATTGCACATAGGGATAGAATACTAAAAGCAGCAAGATCAAAAAATTACATTCAAAGCATCCTTAAGATTTACAGCATGGGGATGGAGAGATAGCATGGAGATAAGGTGTTTGCCTCACACGCAGAAGGATGGTGATTCGAATCCCAGCATCCCATGTGGTCCCCCGAGTCTGCCAGAAGTGACTTCTGAGAGTAGAGCCAGGAGTAACACGCCAGCAAATCTGGGTGTGACCCCCCCAAGAAAAGATTTACAGTAGAGCTATTACATGAAATCCTCAATGCCAGAGGCAGTGGTGGGATACAGTGACAAAACTCAATGAAATGAATGCTTCTCCTAGAATACTGCACCTAGCCAGACTCACTTTCAGGTTTGAAGAAAGTATACATAGCTTCATGGATAAATAGTAGCTCAGAAGCTTTACAGACTCAAAATGAGCCATAAAAGCTAAACTAAAAGGTCTCCTTATAGCAAGACAAACCTAAAGACACACCAATCTTCTACACAAAGATGGCTCTAAATTCCATGACAATTACCTTTCGCAGTGTCAATGGGTTAAAATGCACCTGTTAAGAGACACGGAGTGGCAAAATGGATCAAAAACTGACATTGGTAGTGGGAATGTTGCACTGGTGAAGGGGCATGTTCTTTACATGACTGAAACCTAATCACAATCGTATTTGTAATCAAGATGTTTAAATAAAGATATTAAGAAAAAAAGAGAAAAAAAAAAGAAAAAAAGAAAATTATGACAAAAAAAGAATTTGTTAAGCACGCACAAAGGTGAATCCAACATTCTGCTGCCTACAAGAAATACATCTGAATAGTTAGAAAAATACAGACTCAAAATCAAAGTTGCAAGAATAGATCAGGAAGGAAGAAGGGGCCTACATAAATAGCTTAATGACACAGCTTATAAAATTAGAAAATGATTAACAAAATGAACCGAAAATAATAAAGCTTAGAGCAGAAATTAATGAGTGCAAACCCCAAAAACAATCCAAAAGATCAACAAAAGCAAAAATTGGTTCTTCAAAAAAAAATAAACAAGATTGATATATCACTAGCAAAACTCACAAAGAAAGGGAGAGAGAGAAACTTAACAAACTGGATTAGAAATGAAAAGGGGTAGATCACTACAAATAATACAGAGATCCAAAGGGTAATCAGAAACTTCTTTGAGAAACCATGCCATGAGATCCTGGAAGAAATGGCTAAAAACAAAATAAAAGTAATAGATATTATTGTAATAATGTCCAGAGACAATAGAGATGAGGACCAGAAGGACTGGCTTCACTTATAATGAAGTGCAGTTAGAGAAATAACTACGCTAAGAACTACAATGACAATTTTAATGAGTGAGAGAAGCTGAATGCTTGTCTAGAATACAGACAGTGAAAGAAGTGGGGGTATTTGTGGTGAGAATTTGCTCTAGTGAAGGGGAGATGTTATTTCTACATATTTGTAATCATGGTGCTTAAGTTAAGATAGAGGAAAAGGAAAACGGACCAGATGAGAGGGGTAGGGAAATATTACAGAAGATAGGGGGCCCGGGAGATAGCATGGAGGTAAGGCATTTGCCTTTCATGCAAAAAGGTCATCGGTTCAAATCCCGGTGCCCCATATGGTCCCCCGTGCCTGCCAGGAGCAATTTCTGAGCATGGAGCCAGGAGTAACCCCTGAGCACTGCCGGGTGTGACCCAAAAAAAAAAAAAAAAAGAAGAGAAGATAGGACACTACTGGCTTTGTATGCTTCTGACCTGGGTTCAATTTCTAGCACTTAAATATGGTCCCCCAAACCCTGTCCAAAGTGATTTCTGAATTCAGAACTTGGAATAAGATCTGAATACTGTCCAAGTGACACACTGCTTGTACCCACTGTTCCCCAGCCTCAAACAGCACACCGAAGCCCACCCCAGTATGCACCATCCCTTCCTAGCTTCACCCTGTTCTCAAGAGAGCCATGAAACTCTGCCCCTTTTCTCCTACCTGCTGCTTCATCCCATACTCACAAGGACAGAGGGCTTCACCTGTGACTCCAAGCAGCGACAGGCAGCTCATAAGCTGTTCCTTTGTGACAGCTGCTTACTTAGCTTTTATGGATATTCTGAGATTCATTCAAAGTCATATTTATCTGCCCTCATCACCAACTGTACAGTTGTATATGTATAGGCCCAGGCTGGCATGCTCTGTTCTGCTCTGAATGTCACTTTCTATCTAGCCCCCTCTTTACATTCTGCACAGGAATTTCTATACATTTGTTGAAAAAAAATGAGTAAATTCAAAAAAGAAGTAATGAAAGCCCCAAACCCTGCACTTACTTTAACCTTCCCTATATTTCATTTTCTACTCACTACAGAATCCTACATCTCAGATTTATAACTGATCAAGTTACTAATCTTCTGCAGAGAATCTGATTCTGACATTTTCTTCACTCTTTCCTTTTTCTCTTTCCCCACAGCTCTAGAAGCAGCAGCTGTGTGTCTGTGTGCCACATATACACAACACAGTTCTCATCACTGAGTGTCTTAAATCTTACTTACTCTCTCTCTTCTATGTCTCACAGATGAGAAGACCTATTTTTCTGCTTTGCTCCACAGTTGCAATCAGCACTTTGTTTGTTTGCTTTTGAGCCACATCCGTTAGAGCTCAAGAGTTACTCCTGGATATGCGCTCAGAAATTGCTCCCAGCTTGGGGGACCACATGGGACACTGGGGGATCAAACTGTGGTCCATCCTAGGTTAGCATGTGCAAGGCAGACACCCTACTGCTTGTGCCACCACTCCAACTAAAGCGATAAACACTTTTTTTAAAACCAGGGATTACTGATTACACAGGAAGATAGCATCATGGAGGAATTCTCGGGAAATTACTAGAGCACCAGTTCTGTCAAGCTGTTCATATTTAAGAACTTTAGCTGCTACTCTGGTATACATATACACACAGACACATATGCATAATACATATCAAATACTAGTCACACTTAAACAGCATATAAAGATTCATTTTGGTTTACTATACAAACAGATGCAATCTTAATTTTTTAGAAATTCACACTGATATAAAGAGATAAAATATTAAGAATTTTATTATTCTTTCTATTTTTGTTTATTTGCTTTATATAAGTAACCAACATGAATTACAAGTCTTTCACAGTAATATTTAAGGTACAGAGTGACATTGAATCAGGGGTATTCCCTCCAATTCTGTTCCCAGCATGCCCCTACTTTGCCCCCCAGACTGCTAGTATCACTGGTCCCCTCTGTGAATAGCTTGCTAAAGATTGGCTATCAATTCTGTTATTGTTGACCCTGGGTTTGGTGTTTAAATTTGATCATTTTTTTATTTCTACTCAATATTTATGCAACTGTTTGATTCTGGTACCATTCATTTTCCCCCTCAATTTATGAGGAAGAACAAGATGATTCAATTGGTTCTATTTGAAAAAAGAAAAGAAATGAAAAAAAGAAAAACAAAAACAAATATAAAAAACAAAACAAAATAGGAAGGAGTTCACTAGAGGTTATAAATATTAATTTAAAAAGGGTAAAAAGGGTAAAAAAAAAAGAAAAACAACAAAAAAGACCACCCCCCCCAAAAAAACCAACAAAATAGACAAAACAAAGAAAAAAATCAAACCAAAGACCAAAACCAGCAATTACAAAAAAAACACCACAGCAACAAATACAACAACCAAACAATAACCACAAAAAAAATAAGTATAATAAATAAAAGAAAGAAAAGAAAAAAGGAAGGAGGGCTGATGTGGCATGGTTTATTTTTTTTTATTTAGGTTTTGCTTTGTTTTGTTTTGTTTTTGACATAGGCACAGTAAATATTGGGGGAACAGAAAGGGAAGTCCCTTGGTCTAAATGATACAGGGTTTCTCCACCCTTGAAGCATACTGTCATGGGAATAACTACAGGTTCCATACACGCGCCTTTTCACACCTCAAGAAATTTTTATGGGGCCAGGATGCTTCCCACTCAGTTGAGGCTGATTGAATCAGGCCTCTAATTAGAGATCTTGGTATTTGTACAAGTCATAGGATAAAGCCTAGGATGGCATCTTTCTTCAGGGTTCTAGCAATTGTTACATCACTGTTGCTGTAATCAGTCTTCTGTGATTGGTGGTTTTGGCTTTTGCACAGGTTCTAGAAAGAGCCTAGGATTGAGTCCTCATTATGTTTTCAGAAGATCTGTTCTGTTGCAGTCATCAAAGTCAGACCTCTGGAATTAGAGATCTTGTTTATTGTACAAATCCTAGAACAAAACCTAGACTAGGGTCTTTCTTATTGGTCCCAGGATAAGTTCTGCACAGTCGTGGTTGTCAAGGTCAGTCTTCTGGAGTTAGCAACCTTGGTTTTGCACAGATAAAAGGATGCTGTGTCTTCTTATTTCATCTTACCATTAGGTGACTAGATAGGATAACCTGCTCTTAGATCAAGTTGTTGTCATTACCTCTTCGCCAGAAAGTCATATCAAAACTGACACATGTTGGTGCTGGCGCAATATTAGGAATTTCCCAGGGATAGTTTGGTTCTTGGTGCTGTTGCAGGGAACTGTGTTTGTTCTATGTCTGAGCTCAAGGGCTCAGGATTGGACAGTCACTGTCTGAAAACATAGAGTCTAAGTTGGGTCCACATGACACATGTTCAGGGTGGGAGGAGTCCCTGTATTATTACATGTATGGGTAGTATGTAGTAGATAAGAGCTTGTTTCTATACATAAAATTCACCCATTTTTGTATGCCTTTGCAAAATGAAATGGTGCCATGTTATATTGCTGGTGCATTTGGGGGTAAGAATGACAGGCTACACAATCTCTGTGCCTTGGTTTTGACCTGAGCTTTTAGCCCAGGCAAGACTTTTTCTTGTAGGTTTTCATACTAAGCAGAACCAAAACAGGTGGAGTTAAAGAGAAAAAGAGTATATAGATGAAATAAATTAAAAAAGTAATTGGAGAAAAATACAGGGATGTAAGAGGTAAGCAGACTCAGAAGTATTATTATAGAGGCATTAAACATATAAAGAAACTATAGGCTTACCATTGACTTTTTAGATACTCTTGTGGGAGGTGAAATCCAGGGCACATTTTCATCACATACCCTGATCTTGTTGAGTTTGATAAATGATTTGCAGCAGAAAGGGATCCGGTAGAGTCCTTGCACTGGGATCCTTCTGGAGTTGAATCCAGTATTATGCAACCATCCATATTTGAGGGGTTAGAAAAAGGGCCACACAGCATGAGTCAGCAGGAATGTTAGCTGTAGTTTCTTGCTGAGTCACAAGATGTGGGACTGAGAGGGTGTCCTTTCGCTTTGGGAGCTGGGTGATGGCTTATTGGGGCAGAAGGTCAGTCTTGGTAGCTAAAGAGTTATAAACTGAGGGTTAAGAGAGTTAAAAAAGGAGGAATATTGAATCATGATTGAGGGGTGAAAATATAGAAGACTTTCTGAAGGGGGAAGGAGGGATAGTATATAGGAGGGGCTATATACACTTTAGACATGGATTGTTTACAATTTAGGTTTGGCACTCAGAGGGGAGTCCACTGTTTATAAACTCATGCCCACATAAATACAGACATTAGTGATCTATTTTTAAGTTGTTCTTAGAGCCCTGACCCTCATAGGATGGGTCTGAGCACTTAAGAAATAATTAAATTAAGTAAAGATAAATAATTAGTTTAGATATAGATTAGGAGATATAGAAAGGGAGAACAAAAGAAAAGAGAGAAGAGAAAAGAAAATGTGTAAATACAGTAGAAATAAGTTAAAATAAAAAAATTGTCCATTGATGGGGCTGGTGAGGTGGTGCTACAGGTAAGGTGTCTGCCTTGCAAGCACTCGCCAAGGAAGGACCGTGGTTCAGTCCACCAGCATTCCATATGGTACCCCCAAGCCAGGGGCAATTTCTGAGCGATTAGCTAGGAGTAACCCCTGAGCATCAAACGGCGTGACCCACAAAACCAAAAGAAAAAAAATGGCCATTGTGTCGGAGATGAAAGGTTTTCCAATTTCTAGGAACTTCATCACTGATGAGGGTGGGCCTTGCTAAATGAATGTTTCAAGGTAAGATAGTGACTGGAGCATTTTAAGATATGCATAGTTTTGTGTCTAGAGTACTAAGCAACGTGGTAGTGTGGACTATAAGATGTGATTACCCTATGTAGTATTGTCCATTGCATCTTAGGTATCGTAGTTTCTTTCTTAAAGAGAAACTGACAGCATGGGTTTTATTTAACGTAATTGAGTTGATGTAGATTAAGAAGAAAGGGGAGAAAGACAAAAGAATTAGGGAAGAGAGAGAAGAAAGGAAATGATAATTTGCAAAGACGTATTCAATGGGTAGGACCTGTTACATAAGTCTTTGGTGTGCCATAGACTGTTTCAGTGGTCTGAATGATCATATGATTTAGATCCTACTAGAGGACATAAACAAAAGGAAATGGGCAAATTATTTTATCGAGACAAAATAATGAACACTGTATATGGTATCTAGTATGACTGAGCACCAATGTATAAAATTAGGGTGCCCACCCTTTATTTCCAAGAACCACTGTGGACACAGAAGATGAAAGGCTATTTTATACTTGGTAAAATTAGGGCATTAAAACATATTGTTAGTAATCACTGAAGCTAGAGTCTCTGACTTTCATCCTATTTTTCACCTGGTTCTATGAATAAATGCCTTAAGACATTATTATAGACCTTATAGTTAGAGGATGATTACATACCTATTCAAAATCTAAACTGCTGTTTCCATTGTTGATGGTTTCTTAATGGTATAATGGATAGTCAAGGTTTTGTGTTGCTCCCCTTCTACTTGATTTGAATACTTCTCCTGGCTAAATGCTGACAACTGTGGTGCTTAAAGTTTCTATCCTATTAGACCATTGTATTTGTTCATGAAGTATTATATGTATATATGGTAATTCTAGATCCCTCAGATAAGTGCTATCATCCTGTATTTATCCTTCTTCTGTCTTACTTCATTCAACATAATATGTCTTAGATCCATCCATGTAGCTTCAAAATCCATGATTGTGTCATTTCTAACTGCAATGTAGTATTTCATTGTGTATAAGTACCACATTTTCATGAGCCATTGAACTTTTTTTGGGCATCGAGGTTGGTTCCAAATCTTGGATATTGTGCTGAGTGCTGTGATAAATAGTGGAGCACATAAATACTTTGGGATGAATGTCCTTGTGTCTTAGGGATAGATTCCCAGGGTTGTGATTGCTGGGTCATAAGGCATCTCCATTCAGAGTTTATTGAGCACTCTCCATACTGTTTTCCATAGGGGTTGAACCAGGCAGCATTCCCACCAGCAGTGGATGGGAGTTCCTTTCTTACCACATCCCCACCAACAGATATTTGTCAGTTATTTTTGATGTGTGCCATCCTCATTGGTGTAAGGTGGTACCTCATTGTTGTCTTGATTTGGATTTCTCTAATGATGAGTGATGGTAATAATATTTTCATGTTGTTATTGGCCATCTTTTGATCTTCTTCAGAGACGTGTCTAAGTCATTTATTCTCCCCATTTCTCTATGGCTTTATTAGATTTTTAGAGCTCACTTTTCTGAGTGCTTTGTACATTTTAGATATCTGCACTTTATCTGATGTATTGAGTGCAAAAATTTCTATTATATCCTTTTTTTGGTAATTGTTGTTTTTTGGGGCCACACGCAGTGACTCTCAGGGGTTACTCCTGGCTATGCACTCTGAAATTGCTCCTGGCTTGTGGGACCATATGGGATGCTGGGGTATTGAACTGTGGTCCATCCTAGACTAGCGTGTTCAAGGCAGATGCTTTACCACTTGCACCACTGCTCCAGCACCTAGATATTCTATTCTCACCCACTGGTCTGAGATTCTGTCTTTGTTCCAGCACCATGCTGTTTTGATCACCATAGCTTTTCAGTAAAGCTTCAGGTTAAGTAGAGATGCCACCCAGCTTCTTGTTTTTCAGTATGTATTTGGCTAGCCTGGGTTTTTGTTGTTCAATATAAATTTTATACTCAATTGTTCTAAGTACTTAAAAATTTTGATGTGTGAATTTAGATAGAAATTTCATCGAATTTATATAGAAGTTTAGATAAGGTGCCCAGATAATGTTGATTCTACTTACCCATGAGCACGAGATGTTCATCCATTTCCTTGTGTCCTATTCAAATTTCTTTCTGAAGTGGCTTGAAGTTTTCATGGTATATGTCCTTCACTTCTCTTGTAAGGTTAATTCCTAGGTACTTGATATTTTTGGATATTATTTTAAATGGAATTGGTCCTTAATCTCTTTCTCCTCTACTTTGTTATTTGTGTAGAGGAACTATACTGTCTTTTGTGTATTGATTTTGTAGCTGGCCACTTTGCTGTATTAGTTAATTGTTTCTAGGAGTTTTACTGTGGACTCCTTAGGGCTTTCCATGTATATTGTCAAATCATCTGCAAAAAGAGATAGTTTGAGTTTCTCTTTCCATATTTGAATTCCTTTGTTTCCCTTCTCTTGTCTGATTGCTATTGCTAGGACTTCTAAAATTATGTTGAATAAGAGTGGAGACAGTGAACATCCTTGCCTAGTTCCTGACCTTAGCTTTTAACATTTAGGATAACATTGACTGTGGGCTTTTTATAGATAGCTGTAACTATCTTGAGAAAGGTTCCCTCCAGCCCTATTTTGCTGATTGTTTTCATCATGAATGTGTGTTGGATTTTGTCAAACACCTTCTCTGCATCGATTTATATAATCATGTGATTTTTGTTTTTCTTGTAGATGTGGTGTATGATGTTCACTGATTTGCTTGTGCTGAAACATCCTTGCATGCCTGGAATGAAACCCACTTGGTAATGGTGTATAATCTTTTTACGAATGTTTGCTAATATTTTGTCAAAGATATTTGCATCTATGTTCATTAGTGAGATTTGTCTGTAGTTTTCTTTCTTGGCTTTGTCTTTGTCATCTTTGGTAATGAGTGTGATATTAGCCTCATAAAAGGAATTAGGAAGGGTTCCTGTCTTTTCAATGTTTTGGAAGACTTGAAGCTCAATGGTAGCAATTTTCCTCAGAATGTTTGATAGAATTCACCTGTAAAACCATCTGGACCTGGACTTTTGTTCTTGGGGAGTTTCTTAATTACTGTTTCAATTTCCTCAGATGTTATTGGCCTACTTAGGCTTTCTTTTTTTCCACAGTGGGTTGTGTATCTTTTTTTAATTAAAATTTTTGTTTTGACCATATTGGCTTGCATATCTTTCACAGTACTATTTTAGGTACATATTAACATAAAATCAGGGGACTATCCATCCCCAAATTTTCCCTCCCTCCACCCCCGTTCCCACCCCCATTCCCACCCTGAGTCTCATATCCCCCACTCTCACCCCCTGGGCTTCTAGAATAAGTGGTCCCTTCTCTGTCTAACTTACTACTTAGTGAGCATACATCTGTTTGGTCCTGGCACTCTCCCTTACTTCCACCTCTATTTGAGAGATGGAACTTTATAGTTCAAGTTATGTGGCTTAGGCTTTCTATGTGCTCCTTATCAAGTCTTGGAAGATAGTAATTCTTCAGAAATCTGTCGGTTTCCTCTGGGTTCTCTAACCTAACTGAGTACAGTTGTTTATAATAAGTCCTCATGATGTGCTCAATTTCTTGGGTTTCTGTTGTAATCTCTCTGCTTTCATTTGTGATCCTATTTATATGGGCGTTTTCCAACTTTTTTTGGTGAGTCTTGCCAACGGTTTGTCTATCTTGCTTATTCTTTTGAAAAAACTACTCTTGGTCTCATTGATTTTCTGTATTGCTTTCTTAGTTGCTAAATGTTATTTCTGCTCTGGTTATTATTATTTCTTGTCTTCTCATTGTGTCTGTGTTTATTTGCTGCTGTTTTTCCAGATTGTTAAGTTGTTGAACTGTTAAATCGTTCAACTGTTGATTTTGTCATTTTTTTCTCTTTCCTTTCATAGACCTGTATTGCTATGAGATTTCCTCTGATTATGGTTTTTGCTGTATTCCTCAGATTTTGTCAGTTTGTCTCCTCATTATGATCATCTCAAGGAATCTTTGTATTTCTTCCTTGATTGCCTCTTTGATCAAGCTTTTATTGAGCAGCATGTTGTTTAATCTGTAGGTGTTGGATTTTCTCCACAGCTTCTTTTTAATGTCAATCTTGATCTCTGTTGCAGTTTTCTGATAGGGTGCTTCTAGTGATGCTTTTTTTTAATCTGCTCTTCTCTTTTTTCTTTATTTAAATATTTCATTACACATATGTTTGTGATCAGTCATGTAAAGAACACCCCCTTCACCAGTGCAGCATTCCCACTACCAATGTCCCAAGTCTCCCTCCCTCCCACCCTACCCCACCTGTACTTCAAACAGGCTTTCCAGTTCCCTCATTCATTCACGTAATTATGGTAGTTCTCTGTGTAGTTATTTCTATAACTGCACTCACCACTCTTTGTGGTGAGCTTCATGAAGTGAGCAGGAAGTTCCAGCCCTCCTCTCATTGTCTCTGAAGATTATTGCAAGAATGAATTTTATTTTCCTTAAAACCAGTAGATGAGGGGCCCGGGAGATAGCATGGAGGTAAGCCGTTTGCCTTTCATGCAAAAGGTCATCAGTTCGAATCCCGGTGCCCCATATGGTCCCCCGTGCTAGCCAGGAGCAATTTCTGAGCATGGAGCCAGGAGTAACCCCTGAGCACTGCCGGGTGTGACCAAAAAACCAAAAAAAAAAAAAAAAAAACCATAGATGAGTGAAACTACTCTGTGTCTCTCTCTCTCCCTCTGACTTATTTCACTCAGCATGGTACATTTCATGTAGATCCATGTATAGGGAAATTTCATGACTTCATCTCCCCTGACAGCGGCATAATATTCCATTGTGTATATGTACCACAGTTTCTTTAGCCATTCGTCTGTTGAAGGGCATCTTGGTTGTTTCCAGAGCCAGGCTATTATGAATAGTGCTGAAATAAATTGAAGTGTGAGGAAGGGGTTTTTGTGTTGAATTCTTGTGTTCTTAGGGTATATCACTAGGAGTGGAATAGCTGAGTCGAATGTGAGCTCAATTTCCCGATTTTGGAGGAATCTCCATATCGCTTTCCATAAAGGTTGGACTAGAGGGCATTCCCACCAGCAGTAGATAAGAGTTCCTTTCACTCCACATCCCCACCAGCACTGATTATTCTCATTCTTTGTAATGTGCGCCAATCTCTGTGGTGTGAGGTGGTATCTCATCATTGTTTTGATTAGCATCTCCCAGATGATTAGTGACGAGGAGCATTTTTCCATGTGCCTTTTGGCCATTTGTATTTCTTTTTTTATCAAAGTGTCTTTTCATTTCTTTTTAATATTTTTTGATGGAATTAGATGGATTTTCTTGTAAAGTTCTGTCAGTGCCCTGTATATTTTGGATATTAGCCCCCTATCTGATGGGTGTTGGATGAATAGTTTCTCCCACTCGGTGGGTGATTCTTGTATCCTGGCACTATTTCTTTTGAGGTGCAGAAGCTTCTCAGTTTAATGTACTCCCATCTGTTGATCTCTGCTTCCACTTGTTTCAAAAGTGCAGATTCCTCCTTGAAGATGTAATGGAGTGATTTACCGACGTGTTGTTCTATATAAGTTATTATGGTTTCAGGTCTGATATTAAGGTCTTTAATCATATGAATTTTACCTTCGTACATGATGTTAACTGGGGGTTTATGTTCGCTTTTTTGCAAGTGGCTAGCCAGTTCTGTCTTTATTTCAATATATGCTGTTTTGATAACTATTGTTTTGTAGTACAGTTTAAAGTTGGGGAAAGTAATACCTCACATTTTCCTTTTTCCTAGGTGTGCTTTAGCTATTCGGATGTTTATTGTTCCAGATGAACTTCATAAGTGTTTGATCCATTTCTTTGAAGAATGTCATGGGTATCTTTATAGGGATCGCATTAATCTGTATACTGCTTTGGGGAGTATTGCCATTTTAATGATGTTAAACCTGCCAATCCATGAGCAGGGTTTGTGTTTCCATTTCCATGTGTCCTCTTTTATTTCTTGGAGCAGGGCTTTATAGTTTTCTTTGTATAGGTCCTTCACGTCTTTGGTCAAGTTGACTCCAAGATATTTTAGTTTGTGTGGCACTATTGTGAATGGGATTGCCTTCTTGACTTCCATCTCTTCCCTATCATTATTGGTGTATAAAAAGGCCATTTATTTCTGTGTGTTATTTTTGTGGCCTGCCACTTTGCTATATGAGTCTATTGTTTCTAGAAGCTTTTTGTTAGAGTCTTTAGGGTTTTCTAAGTAGAGTATTATGTCGTCTGCAAACAATGAAATCTTGACTTCTTCCTTTCCTATTTGGATTCCCTTGATATCTTTTTTTCTTGCCTGATCATTATAGCAAGAACTTCCACTACTATGTTTAAGAGGAGTGGTGAGAGCGGACAGCCTTGTCTTGTACTAGAATTTAGAGGAAAGGCTTTTAGTTTTTTTCCATTGATGATAATATTTACCATTGGCTGGTGGTAGATGGCTTCAACTAGATTGAGAAAGGTCCCTTTCCTTCTCATCTTGCTGAGAGTTTTGATCAAGAATGGCTGTTGGACCTTATCAAATGCTTTCTCTGCATCTATTGATATGATCGTGTGATTTTTATTTTTCTTCTAGTTGATGTTGTGTATTATGTTGATAAATTTACGAATGTTAAACCATCCTCGCATTCCTGGGATGAAACCTACTTGGTCGCAGTTTATGATCTTCTTGATGATACATTGGATCCTATTTGCCAGGATTTTGTTGAAGATTTTTGCATCAGCGTTTTTCAGGAATATTGGTCTGTAATTTTCTTTTTTGGCAGCATCTCTGTCCGGTTTTGGTATCAAGGTGATGCTGGCTTCATAAAAGCTATTTCAGTGTGTTCCCATTTTTTCAATTTCATGGAGAAACCTGGCTAGGATTGGTAGTAGCTCCTCTTGAAAGATTTGAAAAAGTTCATTAGGAAATTCATCTCGGCCTGGGCATTTCTTTTTGGGCAGATGTTTGATTATGGTTTCAATTTTCTCAGTGTTGATGGGGTGTTTAGATATTCTACATCCTTCTTACTTAAATGTGATAGGTTATAAGTGTCCAAGAATTTTTCCATTTCTTCTAGGCTCTCATGTTTAGTAGCATAAAGTTTCTCAAAGTAGTCTCTGATTACCCTTTGGATCTCTGCAATATCTGTCTTGATCTCCACTTTTCATTTCTAATACGGGTTATTAGATTTTTTTCTCTCTCTTTCTTTATGAGTTTTGCCAATGGCCTATCAATCTTGTTTAGTTTTTCAAAAAACCAACTTCTGCTTTCGTTATCTTTAGGATTGTTTTTCGGTTTTCCACTTCATTGAGTTCAGCTTTTAGCTTTGTTATTTCCTTCTGTCTCTCTATTTTTGGTTCCTTTTGTTGGTCATTTTCTAATTTTTTGAGCTGCATCATTAAGTTATTCAGGTATGCCCTTCTTCCTTCACAAGATGTGTGCCTGTAGAGCAATAAATTTTCCTCTCAGGACCGCTTTTGCTGTGTCTCATAAGGTTTGGCAGTTTGTGTCGTCATTACCATTTGTTTCCAGGAAAGTTTTGATTTCCTTTTTGATTTCATCTCGTACCCACTGGTTGTTCAGCAGCAGGGTGTTTAATTTTCATTTATTAAAGTTTTTCTTTACACATGTAATTTCTGAGCCTTGTGATCAGCAAAGGTAGCCTGTCAGATTTGTATCCTCTTTATTTTATGGAGGTATGTTTTATGTGTCAGCATGTAGTCTATCCTGGAGAATGACCCATGTACATTGGAGAAGAATGTGTATCCAGGTTTTTTGGGATTGAGTGTCCTATATATATCTACTAGTCCTCTTTCTTCCATTATTCTTTTCAGGGCTAGTAATTTTTTGTTGGGCTTCAGTTTGATTCTATCAAGTGTTGACAGGGCCGTGCTTAGGTCTCCCACAGTTATTGTGTTATTATTGATTCATTTTTTCAGCTTCGTCAGTAATTGTATTAGATAATGTGCTGATCACTCATTGGGTGCATGTATGTTTAATAGTCTGATTTCTTCATGTTGCACATATTCCTTGAATGAAACATAGTGTCCATCTTTGTCCCTTACCACTTTTCTGAGTATAAAGGTGGTGTCATCAGATATTAATATGGCCACCTTAGCCTTTCAGAGGGTGTTGTTTGCTTGGATGATTTTCCTCCAGTCTTTGATTTTGAGTCTACGTTTATTCTGACTATTCAGATGATATTTTTTTTGTAGGCAACAGAAGGTTGGATTCATCTTTTTGACCCATTTTGCCACTATGTGTCTTTTAATAGGTGAATTTAGTCCATTGACTTTGAGGGAGATGTTTGTCATAGGATTTAATGCCATCTTTGTAGATAAGTTTTCTGTGTTTGTTGATCTCTCTTGTCTTAGAGTAGATCTGTCAGTTTTTCCTTTAAGACTGGTTTATCATCTGTGAGGTATCTGAGCTGTTGTTTATCTATAAAGCTATGTATTCTTCCTTCAAACCTGAACGTGAGTTGGGCTGGGTGCGGTATTCTCGGTGAGGCATTCATTTCGTTCAATCTTGTCAGAATATCCCACCATGTCTTCTGGCCTTGAGAGTTTCTTGAGACATGTCTGCGGTAAGTCTTAAGGATGCTCATTTGAATGTAATTTCCCTTTTTGATCTTGCTGCATTCAGTATTCTATCTCTTTGTGTGATTTGTCATTGTAACAAGGATGTGTCTTGAGGTGTTTTTCTTTGGGTCTCTTTTAGCTGGTACTCTTCGGGCATGTAGGATTTGATTGCATGTAGTCTTTAACTCTGGGAGTATATCTTTGTTGATGTCTTTGACAGTTGATTCTTCTTGGAGATCTCCTACCTGGGTCTCTGGGACTCCAATGATTCTTATGTTGTTTCTGTTGAGTTTATCAAAGATTGCTATTTTCATATGTTCGCATTCCTTGAGTACGTTTCCCATTGCCTGTTCGTTTATCTTAAGTTTCTTTTCCATTTTCTTCTGTTGTGTTGAGTTTTTCTGCATCACATCTTCCAGTACTCCGATTCTCTCCTCAGCTGCTGATACCCTGCTGGCGAGGCCATCCACTGAGGTTTTCAGATGAGCTACTGTGTTTTTCAGATCTGTTATTTTAGTTTGGAGTTTTCTAATTTCTGTCTTTGTGTTCTGTCCAGATCAATCTATGCTTTCTTTGATTTCTTCAAACATCTTCCGTATTGCTATTTTAAGTTCCTATCTGAGAGGTTTATCTGGTGGTTGGAATTTATTAGATCATCCAAGCTTTCTTCTTCATTTCTTCTTCATTCTGCATGGTGTTTGCCTGCGATGTTTCCCCATTATTTTGCTTGTAGTGAGGTTTTTCCTGTGTGTTGTGGTGAGATTCATTGGTTAGAAAGAATGTGCGGCCACGAAGCGAAGCAGTTGCGTTCTTCTGCTGCCTCTAATTGACAGGCAGGCAGAGGCAGGAGAAGTTTCCCTGGAAGTCCTCAGCGTGAACAAAGGAACAGCAGGGCGGAGTCTCCACAGGTCAGAGAGCTCAGCTTATTGGACGGCAACCCCCACAGTCAGAAGGTACTTACTGGGCAGATTCAAAATGCAGTTTTTGGGGGGTGCTAAGGAGACATTCAGGATTCAAAGACACAAGCTAACAGGTAGAGGCAGGAGAGGTTTCCCTAGAAGTCCTCAGCATGAACCTAGTGATCCTTATATTTGTGACTTTGTGCAAGTTAGATTTATAGCCTGAATCATGGTCTGTTCTAGAGAAGTTTCATATGCACTTGAGAAGAAGGTGTATTTTATTTCTGGGGGTTGAGGGCCCTATATAAATTTATTAGTCCTAGTTCTTCTAATTTCTCACTTAGAGTTCTTATTTCTTCGCTAGTTTTCTGCCTAGTGGATCTGTCTAGTGGTGATAATTGTGTATTGAAGTCTCCTAGTATCACGTTTCCTTCCATAAGTTTCTCCAGGTTTGTGAGAAAATACCTTACATATTTTTCTGGTTCTGCATTTGGTGCATAAATGTTGATCAGAGTTAGTTTTTCTTGATCTATTTCCCCCTGATCATTAAGTAGTGCCACTCTTTGTCTCTGATCACTTTCTTTTGGTTGAATGCAATTTGGTCTGATATAAGAATGGCTGTCCCCACTTTTTTGTTTTTCTTTTCTTTTTTTTTTGTGGTTTTTGGGCCACACCTGGTGATGCTCAGGGATTACTCCTGGCTATGTACTCAAAAGTTGCTCCTAGCTTGGGGGACCATATGGGAAACCGGGAGATGGAACCGCGGTCCATCCTAGGCTAGCGCTTGCAAGGCAGGCACCTTACCTCCAGCGCCACCGCCCGGCCCCACTTTTTTTTGTTTTTCATTGGCTTGAATAGTTGATTTCCATCCTTTTAGTCTAAGCCTGTATCTACCCTGTACTTTTAGGTGTGTTTCTTGCAGGCAGCAGAAATCAGGTTTCTGTTTTCTAATCCAACCTTCTATTATGTGTCTTTTAATGGGAAAGTTTAGTACATTGTTGTTTAAGGAATTTATTGACAGAGAAGGTTGTTGGGTCATTGTATTGAGTAGGATTGTTGTTGTTGCAATTGGGTGTTTGGATTGTGTAGTTTATTACTGAGTAGTTTTTTTAGAGACAGTTAGGTTAGTGCAAATAGTGTGAGTTCGTTTTTGTCTAGAATGTTTTTAGTCTTCTTTTCCATATAAATGAAACTTTTAGTGGGTAGTGGACTCTAGTTGAAAGTTTCTTTCATTCAGTAGTTTAAATATGTCATTCCACTGTCATCTTGCTTGAATAGTTTCAAATGGGAGATCTGATTTGATTCTCATGTTCCTTCCTTTGTATTTGAGGTCTTTCTTCTGAGTTTAGTTAGAGAAATAACTGCATTCTGAACTGTCCTAATAATGAGAATGTATGAGGGAAATGAAAAGCCTGTCTAGAATACAGGCGGGGTTTGGGTGGGAAGGAGGAGGGTAGATTTGGACATTGGTGATGGAAATGTTGCACTGGTGATGGGTGGTGTTCTTTACATGACTGAAACCCAAACACAATCATATATGTAATCAAGGTGTTTAAATAAAATAAAATATATTATTAAAAATTCATCTTTTTATTATTTTGTTTTAAGCCATTTGAATTACTATATGTCTTGGCGTTGGTCTATGAGGGTCTATTTTATTGGGAACTCTCTTGCCTCCTGGATTTCTACAGGTGTCTCTTTCCAGCATGTTTTTTCTGCTATTATTTTCCTCACTACTTGATTTTCCCCTTATCCCTTAATTGATAAATTAATTGATAACTTAATTGATAAGTTATTTCTTTTGTCATTGTTCATAAGGGCCTCACTTTATTTTCCAATGTTTTGTTTCTCATTTTTTGTGACTTCTTTGTGGTTGCTTTCTTGTATTTTGTCCTCAAATTTATCCATGCTATTCTCTATGTGTATATTTCTCCTAATGTGGCTCAATAGCATGGTTTTTTAGTTCCCTTAGTTCTGTTTGTATGGACTCTCTCATTTTTTGATAGAGTTCTTCTTTGATTTAGATGAACTGTTTGTCTATGTATTTTTTTTTTTTTTTGGTTTTTGGGTCACACCCGGTGATGCTCAGGGGTTACTCCTGGCTATGCGCTCAGAAGTCACTCCTGGCAGGCACGGGGGACCATATGGGGAACCGGGGGATCGAACCGCGGTCTGTCCTAGGTTAGCGCAGGCAAGGCAGGCACCTTACCTCCAGCGCCACCGCCTGGCCCCCGTCTATGTATTTCTTAATTTCTTTAGTTAGTGATTCTTGAATTCCATTGCTAGGACATTAAATGCTGATTTTATGTACTCTTCTATAAAGTTTGTACATTTTGAAGGACTTGGGAATCTATTAGGATTTCTCTCTTTATCCCCAGCTGCTGGTATCTTCCTTAGTTTACCTATTGTTCTATTCATAGAGTGGGTTAGGGTACTGGGTTTTCAGGTATTTTTTAAATGTCCCATTTGGGTTGTTTAGGAGGTGTTTGGAATTAGGTCTATTTTAGGGTTTATTTTCTCGGGGCACACGTATTTACCCAAGTATGATAGAGTTGTTAGACTCTAATAAGTTAGGTTTGGGGGGTATATATTTTAAAAGAAGAAAAGAGTTGGGCCTGCTCTGCCTAGGACTGTCCGGTGTAATCTTAAGTGTCAGTGGGGTTTGTAGGTCATATATATATTATGACCAGGGTGTATATATACTGCCCAGAGGTGGCAGAGGCATAGTGATGGTATCATCCAAGTGTTCCTTCTTGTGCCTGTCCTGGACAGGTTTGATTTTTTTTCTGTCTGTTCCCTGGTTCCTGAACTCACTGTGTCCCCAGAGCTTCGGGGGCTGAGGCACTGAGATGGCTTCTTCTGCTCACTTCCTCCCTGCTTTCCCAAGCAAATTTGTTTCCCATCTCTTCCCTGGTTTCGCCCTTACTCTCTCCCCAATGCTACCAGAACCTAGGCACTGAGATGGCTTCTCCTGGGGCAGGCATTTTACTTCTCTCTATCTCTCCATTTTGACACTGTTGTTTGCATATTTTTAATGAAGAGATGTCACATATGTCATTTTATCCCCCGTCAGTATACAGTTCTTGTACAGAGTAACCAACTATCATTGTCATGAAAAAATTTAACTGGTACACAATGGTATTATGAAGAGATAAAGAGAGCATTAATAATGATAGCCCTGTAGAACAGAGTGATTTAAATAAATGCATATCCAGAAGAAAGGCATATGTTCTTGTGAATTAAACTAACTTGTCATTAGTCTTGTCATTAGACTCACATGCTAAAATATTTTGGTGACACGTCATTCTGGGAAAAAGCATGATCTAAGACTAAGGGCATGGATGCATCAGTTCAGTAAAACACTCCAGCCACATGGTCTTCAAGGAGGCACCAGTTTCCTTGCACTGTATTAATGGCTGAATGGGAAGAAGCAATATATCCCAGATTTTGTTCTCTTGTACATTTTTCCAATTGTTGCCACTTTTAAAGTGATATTAGTTTAGGGAGCATACCAGGTGGTGCTCAGGCTGTACTCCTGGTTATGTGCTCAGAAATCACATATTCTTGGAAGGCTCAGGAGAACAGGTGGGCCACTTGTAAGGCAAATACCCTACCCACTGTACTCTGGTCCTTGTTTGATCTTTGTCAAATTTTTATGCCACCAAGCAGACACTAAATTTCTTTTTATTGTTTTTCTTTCATTCTTTCTTTT
>PVKC010000380.1:0-70218 GCA_004027635.1 Crocidura indochinensis | reverse complement strand
AATTTTTGAATTAGAGACATGCCTGACAATAAAATCATTTAGTCAGTATCAAAGATTGAAAAAACTCTTAGAACAAAGCTGTATGCTTAAGAGGTATGTGATTATTTTTTGTTTTTCAGGGTTTTTTTTGGGGGGGGGGTCACACCCGGCAGTGCTCAGGAGTTACCCCTGGCTCCAAGCTCAGAAGTCGTTCCTGGCAGGCACGAGGGACTATAAGGGATGACGGGATTTGAACTAATGACCTTCTGCATGAAAGGCAAACGCCTTACCTCCATGCTATCTCTCCCGCCCCATGTGTTTATTTTTTATCACTGTTGGCCCAGTAAGTTATTATGCAGCAAGTAGAAATTGCTATTCCACATATGGTGGAATATTCAGGCACTGTGTTCTAAGAACTAGTGAACTAAAAAAAAAAAAGTTCACAAGTCTGTATGATAAAATGGTTCAATATGCACCACAAAAAGGGGATATTATGGGGCCTGAGAGATAGCATGGAGGCAAAGCATTTGCCTTACATGCAGAAGGACGGTGGTTCGAATCCCGGCATCCCATATGGTCCCCTGTGCCTGCCAGGGGCGATTTCTGAGCCTGGAGCCAGGAATAACCCCTGAGTGCTGCCGGATGTGACCCAAAAACCAAAAATAAAGGGGGGACATCATATATTCCATAGATGGTTACCTGTCCTATTAACATAAGTATATGCAAATAATTGAATATGCACCTATGAGAATCAAAACCAACACACAACACAGGCCTAAGAATACATAGAAAATTAGATAGAGTATATACTGAAAGAGTCATTAAGCTAATCCCAAAGAAAAATTATACACTCTATGGGCTGGAGAAATAATCCATAGCTATTGGGCTTAAATAGCATGTAGCTGTCACTGATACTACACCTTACTTACTACTAAACCCACAAACTGTGTTCAGGTGGGATACCTGATCATGATGCAGGTGTAAATCCAAATCAACAACTCATGCACCTTTAAATCAAAAGTAAATAATAACAAAAAAACCTATAAACTTATACTCTAGGTAAGCATAGAAATATAAGAAATGAGGAAAAAAATGTAGCTATTACTTTAGAAACAAATGTAACTTATAAATGTGTATGCTTAAACCATATTGATTTAAAAATGATCTACAAGACTTTTATAAATTATGATAAAGCAATAAATTGAACAATATTTAATACCATTATAGAAATCATGATAGTAGATAGATAAATAATAATGTAGCAGATGACACTGGATTCTAAATAAAAGTAAAGCAAAACTACTTTAAAATTTAAATTATAACTTTGTTTCTAGACAGAGAGCAGACTTGCACAGATAGGATAAAACTAAAATATTAGATGTATACACAAAGAACTAATAAATGATACAGATATCAAAATATTCAGTAGAGAAAGAATAGATAAATTAAAGTCCAGAATTTTAATACAATTTTATCTCAACAAGATAAAATTTAAATCTTATAATTATTTTGATTTAAAATTTGATGGCTTAGATATGACATAATATTCTAAAAAACAAACAAAAGCAGGCTGGATAAAGAACAATTGAGAGTAACCACAGTGTCCTTCAATAATATCACAGATCATAAACTAAATTTGGAATATTGTGGGTTTTTTAAATTTTAATGACATGGGACCTCATTACAGAGGAATATCAGAGAGAAATTTTTTTTTATTTTTTAAACAACTTGATTACATACATAATTGTGTTTGGGTTTCAGTCATGTAAAGAACACCACACATCACCAGTGTAACATTCCCATCACCAATGTCCCAAATCTCCCTCCTCCCCAACCAATCCTCGCTTGTACTCTAGACAGGCTTTCTATTTTCCTAGTACATTCTCATTATTAGGATAGTTCTAAACGTAGTATTTCTCTAACTAAACTCATCCCTGTTTGTGGTGAGCTTCATGAGGTGAGCTGTAACTTCCTGCTCTTTTCTCTTTTGTGTCAGAAAATTATTATTGCAAGAATGTCTTTTACTTTTCTTAAAACCCATAGATGAGTGAGACCATTCTGTGTCTTTCTCTCTCTCTCTCTCTGACTTATTTCACTCAATATAATAGATTCCATTTACATCCATGTATAGGAAAATTTCAGCAAATTCTCCATTTAGATGAGCAGGCACCAAACTCTAGCTAGCAAGCACTATCACAGAGACTGCTAAGACTGGATTTGTGTAAGGGATAGCCTTTTACTAAACTAACCAGTACCATAAAATTGACATTAGACATCAAGAAAATTTGATCTGAAGGCAATACTTGACTAGACAAGATACCCATGGCCAGCATTCATAAGAGGTCCTTAGCACAGGTCCTTAGCAACAACTAGGAAGCATAAAGTTCTGTGTTCAAATAACCATGGAATAGCCATGTGCTACCTATGTGACATTGTTGACCAAGGAGAAACAAACCTAACTAACTTCTGATAATATTGTACCAATTCAAACCTTGGTTGAACATCTAAAATTTAAAATGCTTTTGCTTAGATCTAATTAAACTGCTACATGCTTTCCAAGTTGTCTTGAGTCTGACATATGCAGGCAAAAGCAACTGACCTCCCCCTGTGTGAGATTTGCCTGGAATTATAGGACTGTCAGAAGCTCCTGAGAAACAGCCTCATTTATTCCCCAAGTATGTGACATTGACATCCCATGAGGCCATGAACTGGAAATTACAAATACTAGATGATGGCATTGGTCTGTGTGCCTGTCCTAGGATTAGGGAAGATGCAGCTAATGTGTGATTGCAATTCCATCATTATAGTATTGCAAACTTCTATCACAAAAAAAAAAAAAACAGGCAAAAACTAAAAGAGAGAGAGAAAGAAGAAAATGACATCACTTGTATCAAAGAAATACATTTTTTTTTGTTTTGTTTTGTTTTGTTTTGTTTTTTTTGGTTTTTGGGTCACACCTGGCAGTGCTCAGGGGATACTCCTGGCTCCATGCTCAGAAATTGCTCCTGGCAGGCACGGGGGACCATATGGGGCACCGGGATTCGAACCGATGACCTTTTGCATGAAAGGCAAACACCTTACCTCCATGCTATCTCCCGGGCCCCGCATTTTGTTTTAATAATTTCAACAAAAATTAAAATGATTTCTATATCCAAAAAAGTATGAAAGAATTAATCTTGAGTTTGAAATAAATAGCTATACACCAGTAAAGTGATAGGATATATGACATTAATAAAATCAATGTTTAATATATTAAATATAATTGTAATAAACTGAGACAGAAATAAGGTATTTTATTTTTATTTTATAAGAAGAAACAAAATCTACTATGATCTGACACATGATGAGAATGTCTATTTCTCACTGTTATTCATAAAAAGCTAGAAATTCTAGAAGTAGCAACTAAGCAAGAAAGAGAAATCAAAGGGAATTAAACTGGAAAACAAAGTGAAACTAGCACTATTCAAAGGCATGTGATATTGCACTAGAGATTGCTAGAGACAGTAAAAATCTTAGATTATAAACTTATAAAGCAGGCTTTACAAATCAGTATTCAGTGATCAGCTGTTTTTAATATCCAATGATGCAGAAAAGAAATTATTTTAAATCTTATTCACAACTGCATCCAAAATTTAAGTACTTTGGAGTCATTTTTTATCAAAATTGAACTTTTCTCTTAGCAACGAATGCATCATTGAACATTATTAATGATTACTAAAAATAGAGAAGTTACCAGAAAATAAAATCATATTTCTTGTTTGCAGTTTAGGAACATATCATTAAAGCAACCATCCTACCCAAAGTCAGTAAATAGTCTTCTGACTCCCCATATCATTTTTCAAAGACAAAAAACAAACACAGCTACAAATTGTATATGTCAAGAAAGCTCACCACATGTATAAATACACAAGCAACCTCGAGAAAAATGATTTTAAACTCTGATATAAATAAATAATAATTAAACTGAGTTCTTAGCACAGACCCAGGTGTTAAACCCTGAGCAAAATTAGATTATTTCATGATTAACTCCACTCCCCCCAAAAGAAAATGAATAACTAAGGTCTTTTATGTTATATTTAATTTTTGTATTTTGCTATCACTATAAAATATTTAATATATTTGTGATTCATTGTTCATGAGTCAAATTGAGAAGCATACTAACTTTCAGTTAAAGATTAATGCAAATAACCATTTTCAATTTAAGTGTATAAAATCCATATAATACTGAGAATTGTTTTCAAATAGAAACAAACCTTAGCATCTATAGTTTGACATATACCTCATAGGTGCAGGCAAAAGAGTGAAACTATAAGGATATGTGGAGTAATATTTACTTTGTGGCTCTTAAAAAGAGCATAGTAAACTTGAGCTGGGGGACCGGGCGGTGGTGCTGGAAGTAAGGTGCCTGCTTTGCCTGCGCTAGTCTAGGACGGATGGCGGTTCGATCCCCCGATTTCCCATATGGTCCCCCAAGCCAGGAGCGACTTCTGAGCACATAGCCAGGAGTAACCCCTGAGCGTCACTGGGTTTGGCCCAAAAACAAAACTTGAGCTGGAGTGATAGTAAAGCAAAAATGACATTTGTCTTGCAATTAGATAACTCAGAATCAGTACACAATACCCAGTACTCTCTCCAAGCTCTGCCAGGATTGAAACCTGATCTGGGTAGGCTTAAATATTTAAAAAAAAAAACTAATTAAATGAAAAAAATTAGTTCTGGACATTAATAACTAGGCTATTTGTTCACTCTATCTGGAATCAGAATGATAAAGCTATTTTATAAAGATATAAATTAACTTATGTTGCATATAAAATTAACCTGGAATATAGAGTTGCCAAATTAAGAAATATAAATACATATATGATTATAGGCTTGCCCCAAACCTAAATTGTTGATTAGTTTATAATATAACCAGAATCATTAGGGTTCGATAGAAAAATAATCATTTGCCAGGGCAACTAAGAGAGATATGAAAATGTCTATAGACAATAAAATATTTTGAAGGCATGAAGACATTCAGAGTCCATGGTAAGTGTTGGTGTGAATTATGTAGAAGATTCCATAATGTGTCACACAGATCTCTTTTGCCACGTCAAGTCTATTTACAGCCATATGATCTCAGGTTCAGTTCATCATCCATCATCATTCAAAGGAACTACTTTTTTTTTTTTTTCGTTTTAGTTTTCAGGTCACACCCAGCGAAGCTCAGGGGTTACTCCTGGCTCTACATTCAGAAATCTCTCCTGGCAGGCATTGGGACCTTATGGGATGCTGGGATTTGAACCACCGTTTGTCCTGTATTGGCTGCATGCAAGGTAAATGCCCTACCGCTGTGCGATTTCTGCAATCTCTCAAAACTACTTCTGAGAACTTCTATAGTCTGATAAAAATCAATACACGGGGGCCCGGGAGATAGCATGGAGGTAAGGCGTTTACCTTTCATGCAAAAGGTCATCGGTTCGAATCCCGGTGCCCCATATGGTCCCCCATGCCTGCCAGGAGCAATTTCTGAGCATGGAGCCAGGAGTAACCCCTGAGCACTGCCGGGTGCGGCCCAAAAAAAACAAAATAAATAAATAAATAAATAAATAAAATCAATACACGGATTGTGTGTCATTCAACCCCCTAGTTAATGCCACTGAAATACAAAAATGCTTGTCTTACTTTGGGTCAATTCTTCTTTTATTTTGTACTAAAAAACTTCTGTTCAGGTGATCAGGCAAGCAAGTTTCAATCTGACACCATGGTAGTTATGTACACTTTCTCCTATTTCTTGTTTGAATCTTTTCCTTATACTTTTATTCTGAGAAGTACATTTTGCTTTCTTTTTCTACGTTGCCCAGGAGGGAAAAAACATTGCATTTGATATTCAGACTTTGAAAACCTCTCCACCATATTGACATATATTGACTTCAATCGCATCTCATTGATCTTAAGTTAACTTCAAAGGCATTGGTGCAGTCAGCACCTTCCTATAAAAGACCCTACAGCTAGAAATACTTGTGAATAATATGAATGAACATTATAGTTCAGATTTTGTTCATCTAATAGGAAGCCATTTTTCCTCTGCAGTTAAATATACAGAGAAAAAATAAAACTCATTGGTCATAGTCACACTGTTAGTTTAAATTAAATTAATATTAAGTTAATTATTAACTAAATATTGGGAATACTCTATATATATTCCCTTTCTTCCTCAATTTAAATTTAAGTTTAAATTTTGCATGCACAGAAGTATATGCATTATCTTTCTAGTTTAATGCTCTATACACTTGTAGTTATAATGCACTCCTCAACATAACTTTCTATAGAGTGATGAACTAGAAAGATAATGCATCTGATTCTATGCATGAAAAATTTGAGTTTGGACACAAGTACAGTATAAGCACAATGACCACTTTGTAAAAGAAGTGAAAGCATATTAGGTATAGAAATGTCCTCCTATCCTGACTAGTGAGAATCAGGCATAATGAGATGTGCCACTTCAGTTCTGCTCTTTGAGAGAGGAGTTTCTATCCACCTGCTTCAGTACCGCTGAGAAAGTAGTTATAGCTGTAACTTAAATTGAGCAATTTTCTTAGCCATTGAAATGAATGTGGAATTGTATTGATCTAATCAAGCTTTAATGAGAACCAGAATTATTTGGTCTTGGTTACTATTCTTTCTCTCTTACTTACTTTTACTTTAAGCAACTTGTTTTGTTTCACCAAAATTATATATATAAATATATAGTACCAAATACTACAAAGATTACTTTTCATTACCCCTGTCTTAAGCAGTGTCCCATCCCCAAGGCCTTCTGTTGTAATTTTCCAACAAAGACCAGTTCTCAGTTTCCATTTTCTTTCAATTTTTTGTTTTTCTCCTGTCATGTTTATCCATATATTAGACTATATTATATGTTGTTTATTTTTATTACTAACCTCACTCAGCATGATACTCTCCAGATCCATCCAGATAGCAGTAAATTTGTATGATCACGTATAATTTTTTAGCTGAGTACTACTACATTGTATGCATATACCGAAGTTTCTGTATCCACTGTCATGTCATTGTGTTGTTTTCAGATTTTTGTCTGTTGTGAATAGTCTTACAATTAGTATAAGAATACAAATTGCTTAAAAAAAAAAAAAAACGGGGCCTGAGAGGTGGCGCTAGAGGTAAGGCGTCTTGCCTTGCAAGCACTAGCCAAGGAAGGAGACCTTGGTTCGATCCCCTGGTGTCCCATATGGTTCCCTCAAGCCAGGAGCAATTTCTGAGTGCTTAGCCAGGAGTAGCCCCTGAGCATCAAATGGGTGTGGCCCAAAAAGAACCAAAAGAAAATACAAATTGATTTTCTGAGTATAGTTTATGGACCATTGGATAAATGCCAGGTTTCACTGGACTTGGGTAAATGCTAGGTAAATGGCTAAATGATATGGAATTTCAACTCCTATTTTATTTTGGTTTTTGAGTCACACCCAGCATTACTCTGGGGTTATTCCTAGGTCTGCTTAGAAATCACTCCTGGCAGACTATGAAGATCATATGGAATGTCAGGATTCGAACCACCATCATTTTGCATACAAAGCAAATGCTCTACCTCCATGCTATCTTCCGGCCCCCAATTCCTATTTTTTTAAAGTGTATATTATTTTCCCAAAAGGCTGACCCAATTGATAATTTCAGTGGCAGGGATTGAGAATATCATTTATTCCACATTAACACCATCAACATTGGTTGTTTTGTTCTTTATGATGTATACCAGTTTCATTATTTTAACCTCATTGTTGCTCTGATTTTCTTTCCCTATTGATGTGGGGCATTTTTTCATAGTCCTTTTAGTCAACTATATAACTTCTTTGAGGATGTTTCTGTTCATGTATTCCCTCTTTCTTGAATTTCTTTATATAAAAATCAAGTTATGTTTGATATATCTTACATATTGGCATTTTGTCAGATGAGTGGTGAAAACTACTTTTTTAAGTTTGTGGATTATCTTTTTATTCTTTATTTACTACTTCTCCTGTATTGTAGGTGTTTCCTAGTTGGATTTAGTTTCTTTTGTTTACCTTTACTTCCATTAGCTTGTTAGTGGTATCAAAGATATCTATAGATACAATATTGTAAAGTAAGCCTATCTTTTGTGTCTCAATATAATTTATGAAGTTCAGCCTAGTCAAGGTCTTTAATGTAATTTGATTTTTTTATGTATGGTATTAGAAAGGGGTCTAAGTTTTTGCATATGAGTTATCATTTTTCCCAACACCATATGTTGATGAGGTTATCTTTCTCACTCCCCATTTTACACTTTTGTCAATTTGATAACATTTTTTAAGTATTTGTCTTTTGACTCTTTATTCTGTTCTGTTGGACGGAGTATGCCCTCATTTTGTTACCACACATTATACCTCACTACAACTTTATACTATAGTTTAAAACTGAGGGGAAAAACACATCCCTTTTTTTTAATTTCTTGGCTACTTATGCCGGTGAATTATTATTCCATATCAATTTTAACAGTTTTTGTGTATCTATGTTTTAAAAACCATCATGAATATTTTAAGGGGCTTTCTATTGAATTACTATATAGCTTTGAGCAAAATTTTTTTAGGCATTGTTAATCTTGTCATTTTTTTGTAGTTTTGCTTTTCCTCATAACTCTATTCTTTAAGTAATAATTTATAGTTTTCTTTTTTTTGCTTTTTTGTTTGTTTATTTGTTTGTTTGTTTTGGGTCTCACCCGGCAGTGCTCAGGGGTTACTCCTGGCTCCATGCTCAGAAATTGCTCCTGGCAAGCACGGGGGACCATATGGGGCACCGGGATTCGAACTGATGACCTTTTGCATGAAAGGCAAACACCTTACCTCCATGCTATCTCCTGGGACCCTATAGTTTTCTTTATATAAAGTATTTCACCTATTTTGTCAAATCGTGTCTTAGGTTCTTGATTTTTCTGAGATGCAATTGTAAATGGGTTCATTCCTTATTCTTTAGTATTCTATTTTATTATTTGCATAAAAATAATGTGTTTAAGTTCATAGATTTTGCAGATTGTCATTTACAAGTTTATTGTTTCTATCTTTAATTATCTTTATTATCTTTAAGATTTTCTAGGGCTTTATTCTGCAAATAGTGAGTGTTTTACTTTTTTCTGATCAGGATTAATTTAATATTTTAAAAAAGTAAAATATTTCTTGATTTGGTGCAGTGAGTTTTAAGTTGAAAATTCTTTAGTCGAGACTGGAGAGATAACGCAGCAGTAGGTGTTTGCCTTGCATGTAGTCAAACAGAACAGATAGTGGTTAAAATCCGGACAGCTCATATGGTTCCCAGTGCTTGCCAGGAGTAGTCTCTGAGCATTGCTGGGTGAATTCTAAAAACTAAACAAACAAACAAATGAACAACCTTCAGAAAAATATTTTCACTAAAAGACTATTCTCCTTAAATGTATATTTATTACTGTCCCACAGGTCATACTGTATGTATTTCATGACTTCATTTTATTGATATTTGTTGTTAAATCACAGTTTAAGTGTGCTATAAGATTTTTGTCTCAGTGAAAGGATTTACAGAAAATCAAACACTTTTCCAGATTCAAAATCTCACTGAGATAATTTAATTGAATTTCATATTCAAATATTTAATGCATTTTCTTTTTTTTGTTATAAGAATTTCATTGACTTTAACAAGAAAATAAATTATCATTTATTTTACCAATATGTTTCAGAAAATAATTCCTGTTTTCTCAACTAGAAAAGGACTCTATCTTTTTTTGTTCGTTTTCTTTGAGTCACACCTGGTGACGCTCCCGTTACTGAGAAATCGCTCCTGGCTTGGGGAGCCATATTGGATGCCAGGGGATCGAGCGTGGTTTGTCCACGGCTTACCACTCTGCGCCACCACTCCGGCCAAATTCCTTCATCTTAACTTTATATACTTACAATACTTCTAGCAAAGTAAGGGACAAATAGCCCTCTTAGTTTATTAGTTTCTATTTTTTTAAGTAGAAAATAAAGAAAATGAAACTCCCTGTCTGGGACCGAACTTAAAATAAGACCACATTACCATAATTTCTCAGTTTTCTTTTACTTTCATATTTTTCTTTTCCTTTCTTTCTTAATTTCTTTCTTCTTTCTTTTCTTTTTTCTTTAATTCTTTCTTCGTTCTTTCTTTCGTTCCTTTTGTTCTTTTCATTTTCTTCTTTCTTTCTTAATTTCTTTTTCTTTCTTTGTTCTTCCTTTCTTTCTCTCTTTCTTTTTTCTCTCTCTCTTTTTTTTCTTTTACTTTTTCTTTTTTTTATTCTTGGGAGACACCTAGTGAAGCTCAGTAGTTACTCCTGGCTATGCACTTAGAAACTGCTCCTACCTTAGGGGCCATATGGGACACCCGGGGATCAAACTGCACTCCTTCCTAGGTCAAAAGGGTGCAAGGCAAACACCTTACTGCTCTGTCCCCTCTCAGTTTTTTTAATAGAATTCTGGCTATAAAAATTCAGTGACAAATATGCCCTATTAAACTATTTCTTGAATTTTTTCATTGAACTAAAATTTCACTGGGTTAAATATCTGATTTCAGAGCTATCAAAGGTGATAGTTTTCCCAAATAAATGAATTTCAGTTTTTGGTGTTATTGTCATACAGCTGAGTTTTAAATCATTGCTACAAATGCATTGCTATATTTGTCATTGTAACAACAGCATATCACTTCTAGTAGATATTTATATACTAGACACCAAAAGATCTGAAATCTTAAAACAACTCAAAATCTCAGTGGTTTTATAAACACATTTTTTTCATATTCAGGTTAGATAACCACTGTGGTTTTCTTGGTAGCCTGTGGAAAATCTTATCTGTGGATCCCAAGGCTATATAAATTTCATTCTCAATCTCATATGTTTGTCAAGGGAAGCATGAGAGCATGTTAAAACATGTCTTTACCCTTAGACTGTCCACAGAGAAGGGAAACATCATTTACTCTCCTATATCAGTGTCACAGCAAATTTCCTACATTCAGTGTTTGGAAGAAATATAATCAGGTTTACGTTATATTTGGAAGAGAGAACAACCAGAAACATTTGGTCAATGGTTTTAAAAAGTATTTTTTAAAATAAGAGAAAATTAGTATCACCAAATGTAAACACGTAATTCCTCTGCCCTTGACACCTATGAACTTGAAAGTATTTGGAAATAAAGTACCGGGAGACAATACTTAAAATATTAAGCTATTTTGAGTAAGTGGTTTTCTTTACTCAATAGTGATGCTATGTATCCTTTGGAATAGACACAAAAGATAGTTATGTAAAGATGAGATAGAGAGTGAAGGTATAATGAAACAAATTATGTTGTCAGAATAGGAATAAAAATACTTTCATTACAGTCTATGAAGAGAGAGAATAGTTCTGTCACTCTAATTTCAGACTATAGTCTATTTGACTATAAATAAATAAAAAAGTTCTAATAGTTTAAAAATTATCTGGGAAGTTGTACTGTCTGAGAGAAGTTCAAGGGAAGTAATATACTACTAAATAGAATTTGCTGTGTAATTGTAAGAGATTTCTTTCAATGTTTCACCACAATTATGTTGATAAAATAAAATGAGCTAAATTAAGTCAAAAATCTGAATTTTGATGTCTATGCAATTTAGTTCTTATGAAGTTTTCTCAAGTTTTGACAAGTTAGTTAATTTCAGTACAATTTTACTATTTGCAAAACATGGTGGTAACTATAGTAGAGATGTTGTTGGTGGGGGGGGGGTGGTGATGGTATTAGTGATACTTGGATAACATTTCAAAATCTCTTGAGGCTTAGCCAAATATTAAATGGGAGGTCTCATCTTTTTTCTTTTCTTTATTCTTTTTCTTTTTTCTTACTCTTATGCTCTTTTCTTTCTCTTTCCTTTCTTTTTCTTTTTTCTTTCTTTCTTTCTTTTTTCTCGTTCTTTTTCTTTTTCTTTGTTCCTTTCTTTCCTTTCGTTCTTTTCCTTTTCTTTTTCTTTCTCTCTTTCTTTCTTTTTCTTTCCTTCTTTCTTTTTCTTTCCTTCTTTCTTTGTTTCTTTCTTTCTCTCTCTATCTCTTTCTTTCTTTCTCTCTTTTCTTCCTTCCTTCCTTCCTTCCTTCCTTCCTTCCTTCCTTCCTTCTTTCTTTCTTTCTTTCTTTCTTTCTTTCTTTCTTTCTTTCTTTCTTTCTTTCTTTCTTTCTTTCTTTCTTTCTCTCTTTCTTTCTTACTTTGCTTTGGAGTCAAACCAAGGTCTGATTGAGGTCAATACTGGTGTGTGAAGAGTATCATATGTGGTATGGAGAGCAAAACTGGATGGGTTTCTTGCAAGTCATGTGCCTTACTCACTTTACTATCAGTCCAGCTATGGTTATATTTAAATTACTTTTGATTATTTTTTCATGGTTAGTATTAAAATAATAGGAATTTTATTTTCTTTCATATAATAAATCATCTTCTATAAAACAAAAAGTTGAAAGTTTAAAATTAATAATTATTATTATTATTTTTTGGTTTTTGGGTCACACCCAGCAGTGCTCAGGGGTTACTCCTGGCTTCATGCTCAGAAATTGCTCCTGGCAGGCACGGGGGACCATATGGGGCACTGGGATTCGAACCGATGACCTTTTGCATGAAAGGCAAATGCCTTATCTCCATGCTAATTAGTATCTAGTATTTTGCATTACAAATAATATATTCCTTAACTCCAAATTCAAACAATAAATATAACATGGATCAAATGGCAAGCTGTTATGATATAAATAAATATAGAATTATATATAATTCATAAGTAATTTTTTTCGGTATTGTTTCTAAAAATATTATTTTTAAAGCACTATAAGTGTGTATAGATTTTTCCTTTGTATAAATGAATGGAAACAAATAATCCTATTTAGATTCTTCAAATGTACTGTGAAATAAGCTCTTTCAGATCAATAGGAAAGATTTCCTGGCACTGATGCCAATGTAAATGTTACTATAGCAATCACCATAGTAATGTTTTCTATTAGCATTCCACAGTCACAGGATTACATACTTCTACTCTATCATTTGGCAACTTAATAATGAACTAAAGATTATTTAATTTTACCAGTCAAATAAAATCTAAACAGACAGAAATATGAAATAAACCATAGCCATTAACTTTTTTCAAATTTCAAATGATCTCTAACTAGGTTAAAAAGTTTCCAATAAAAATGCATCAGAAAGTTTGGCTTTCAAATCACTTATCTACGCACAAAATACCAAAAATATTGCCTTCATATCTCATTTTAATGTTTATGCCATAAGAAAAAATTTTCTCACATATAAACATGAATGATAATTATGACCTGATGGGGAAGGGAAAGCGAAAGCAATAGCATGCCAATGTTTATGATTATTATATCTATTATTTATTAAACATATAATATGGCCATACATTCTTTGAAGTGCTTTATGAAACTATGGCTCTAAACTGACTTGGCGACATGACATTGAAACTATTGATTTGATAAAATTTAATAACTCTTGACCATTGTTTTATAGTAACTACTGGCACCTTGCAGAAATAGTAAATATTTTTTGGCTGTTCTTTAGAAACAAGTAGCAGTTAGGATTCATTCACAACCCACACATCTTGTTCCCGCCTGACTTTTACCACAAAATAGCCAAACACATTTTCCATATAAGGGTGTAAGGGATTGCTCAAAATAAAGAAAGTAAGATTTTTTTTTCAGAAAATGTACTTTAAAGACAGCATTATTTTGTTTATCCAATAATTTTTACTTTTTCACAAATCCTTCATTTTGGAAAAAAAAGATGAAGGATTTGTGAAAAAGTAAAAGTTATTGAATAAATAAAATAATATATAATATAAAACATAATTAATATATAATAATTATAATATAATTATAAAATAATATGATATATAATAATATAATATTTCTATCTTTATTTAAGTACCATGATTACAAACTAGTCTGTCATTGGCCTCAGTCATAGAAAGAACACTCTCATTCACCAGTGCAAATTCCTGTATCATGACAGTCTTAAAATCTAATGAATAAAGAGCTACTATTCTCTCATGCACCCATACACACAAATTTAAGAGTTCATATAGTAAGCTTATTTGTATTTCTAAAATGGGCTCTCAGGAACAGAATTTCAGTTAAGCAAATATATAGGTAGTAGGCCCTTGAAAATTGGTTTTCTTGAATGTTATGCAGGATTTTTTTTCTCCTATAAATTTTCCAAATATAATTAGATATATCTTGTCATAGATGGCCTAAAATAAATATTCATTAATATGGGATAGAGAAGACAAGCAACTTTTTGAGATACCAATCTAGTGTAATATCTGGCCTTTCACCTACTTGTGACCATAATTCAAGATTATTACAATCAGAGGTACCCACTCAATGCCTGTGAGTGAAAAAGACAAAAAAGAAAATAAAATATAATAAATAAACACTTAAAAATTACAAAATATTGTCCTCTTCTTTTTATTACTTTTTTAAAATCAAGGGCAAAATCAAATTTTTATCTTTATTCTTTTTTTTTTTTTTTTTGGTTTTTGGGTCACTCCCGGTGACGCTCAGGGGTTACTCCTGGCTATTCGCTCAGAAGTCGCTCCTGGCAGGCACGGGGGACCATATGGGGAACCGGGGGATCGAAAAGCGGTCCGTCCTAGGTTAGCGCAGGAAAGGCAGGCACCTTACCTACAGTGCCACTGCCCGACCCCTTATCTTTATTCTTATACAGAGACTTATATACACAGATAGTTTTTCTCTAATTTTGAATCACCATATCACATATAATATTTCTTTGCATTAGCATAACAAAAATGTTCTTAGTATAATACCAAACTCTTTAACCCTATCCTCACTCCTTGTGACCAAAACCACTATGGATTTCTAAACATGGATGGAATCTGTTGTGCAGGAATTTAATACAACAAAATATGTGTGACTACAAAAGAATTCCTGGTTATCATTTAGGTGATGAAAATTCCCAATGACTGGTGGAATTTTTATTTAGGGAATCAGACTATCAGAACCATGAGGGAATTATTTAATATCAATATTATTTTGAAAAATAATAATGAAATTAATATGTATATATATTTTTTAGTTTCATTATGTCACTGAAAAAAATCAAAAGAACTGGGGCTGGAGAGATAGCATGGAGGTAAGGCCTTGCATGCAAAAAGACCGTGGTTTGAATCCCAGCATCCCATATTGTCCTCGTGCCTGCCAGGAGTGATTTCTGAGCACAGAGTCAGGAGTAACCCCTGAATGCTGCTGGGTATGACCCAAAACAAACAAACAAGCAAATAAACAAAAAATCAATAGAACTGGTTCAATTGGGATATAGTGTAGGATAATGCTCTTGGTGTTCACATATAGGTGACATTATAAGGAAAAAATATTATTTTAAAGACTGTTTACTCCAACGTAGTGATGGAACTTTATGTGTGCAGAGGGTTGAAACAATTATACTCTCAGCTATTAGGCTGTAATTATTGTTGATTAGTGCAAGGACCTTCTCTTGTTTCACTGATTTATTTTTATTTTTTATTCCCATCTGCTACATCCTGCTCCCTCAATTTTCCTAAGGATTTTTCAATGAACAAGAGCCTGTGAATCAAAGGTGTTTTACAATAAAAATTAATTATCCTTATCGTTTCCCCAGAGGTTAGTTTAGAATTATGGCCTGATTTGGAGGACTTAAAATGGATCAAGTATTCAAAGGATTTAATGCACTGAATATGTACCTTAAAATATGAACTATAGACCCTGATTAGTGTGGACAATTTTATAATATGAACAAATTACTTTTTGTGTCATACATATAACACATAATGACATTTTTTTTAAGTTGAGTGACCTTGAAACTCTAGTCTTAGATGTTTAGGCAGAAAAAGTAAAATACACAAACACATGCAGCATTGGATTTGTTTTTAAGTTGGTGACCTTGAAATTCTAATCTTAGATGTTTAAGCACGAAAACATAAAATACATAAACACATGCAGCATGAAAGCTTAAACTGTGATTACAGTTGTAAAATATAATAACTCACTTTAAAAATTATGATAAGTACAATACAACTAAAGATGTTAGTAAAGGCATAATATTTCTACTGTAAGGAAAGATTATTTCCTTAAATCCTTGAAATTCCACTGTTTATTTCTATTATTGTTTTTTTAATAGGAGGCACATCCAGTGCTGCTGAATTTTTACTCCTGATTTTATACTCAGGGGTCACTAATGGCAACTGATAGTATATGTAAGGCAAGTGCCTTACCACTTGCACTAAAATAGGATATCTTTTATTTTAATGTAAGAAAAGAAACCAAAAAGTAAGATTATGTCAATTACATCATAAAATTATATCTACCTTAAATGTTTTATCCTGATGCTATAGACATAAATATGGAAAATTAAATGTTAGTTTCTAGCATAATAATTTAATATTTATTTTTAAAATAATGTCTATATGTAAATCCTGGTATTATTATTTATTAATATACTATGAATAATATCATAACATAATTATTATATAACTAGACATTTTCCCTTTTTTAATATTTGGAGCTTTACTCTACTTTAGCTAGTCCTCCTGTGCATGACCTGGGCCTTTAGAATCTATTAACTTTGAATTTATTTTGGTACTTAAAAGAACCTTTCTGATATTTTTACTTTCTACACCAATTTATATTTTTGTTAACGCTTTAAAGTGATAAAGTTTTCTTCTTTTGCAACAGCCCAAATGTATTTGTGATTTCTTCTCTTTGTGATAATTGCCATTGTAATAAGTACAAATTGAAATATCTTGCTATGGATCCTTCTGTGTAGAATACATATTTAAATGTTTCCCCTAAAAAAAGAAGTCTTTTATTAATATTTATCAAAAGAATATGAATTTTGTACTTAAATTTCATCATAAACAAGATCTAGGAATAGGAATAGATAAATATGGATATTGATAAATATAAAGTACTAAAATAAATATATTGAACTTTACGCTATTTTTCTTGTATATTACATTTATATACAGAGTATATAATATATACTCTGATTTTTTTAGATTAAAAAATAGTGATTTCCAAAGGTGGTTTCTAGTGCTTAATATGTTGTGATTTACTTTGTAAAGTATTTGACACAGTTGCATTTTTTAATGAAATTTATTAAATGTGTGAGGATCAACTGCAGCAAATCACAAGTATGACTTTACAAGTTATAATTATTTTTTGATTATTTATGGTTTTTGGGTCACACCCGGCAGTTCTCAGGGGTTACTCCTGGCTCCATGCTCAGAAATTGCTCCTGGCAGGCACAGGGGACCATATGTGGCACCGGGATTCGAACTGATGACCTTTTGCATGAAAGGCAAACGCCTTACCTCCATGCTATCTCCCGGGCCCCATTTTTTGATTATTTAATATAAACTCTATCATGAGATTTTGTCATCCTAATTTAATTGATTTTGTCATAACAAAGCGGATATAGACAGATTTTATATATGACCTGAAGTGAAGTACAAGAAGCTAGTCAATACTCAAGTATTATTATTATTTTAATAATCTTAATAATTTTCTTTTTTTTTTTGTTTGGGGGTCACACCTGGTGATGCTCAGGGATTACCTATGGCTATGCGGTCAGAAATTGCTCCTGGGTGGTGGACCATATGGGACACAGAGGATGAACCGAAATCCATCCTGGACCAGCCTCTTGAAAGACAAATGCCCTACAGCTATTCTTTCATTTCTGTCCTTAATAATTTTCTATACATTTTACTAGTTTGAAATAAGTCAGACATTCTATTTTTCCTTATCTGTAATCTACTTTATAAAAGTACTACTTGGAATTTCCAATACATCTAGAATAGACAGTAGCAGTGGATAACTATTAACTTTATAGTGTATTTCCAGAATATTGTACCACATCAAGTGTAGACTTTTCCATTTATAAAAAGTTATTTTTAAGGTAAGTGCTAGACTCAATAGACAATATTAGAGAAAAGGTACAGAGTGAAAAAACTGATGTTGAACAGAAAAGTTTATCTTTCATCAAAAAGTGTAACAAGTTCTTATCTAATAGAGATATGAACAAACAAATCTTGTAATGCAGTGGGGCCTTACACCCTGAACATTGTCATAATGACCTGGTTCAGGCCTCAGAAGAATGGACATTGTCCATTCACACTTGAACCAGTGATGCTTCTTTGAAACAACCGTGGTTGTATAGCATCATCTGGAAGTAATCCTGTAGGGAAGACCCTACTGCCGCTCTGGCTTCGACTTACTCCAAAGAGGATTACATCTTTGGGACACCCAGAAGACTTAACAACAACAACAACGTGCTTTCAGGGCAGGGATTTCTACATTTCCCTCTAATTTTGAGATGAAACTAGAGGACTCTCCACATCATCCTGACTTCAATGTACGATATGCACAGAATCCAGAATCTTTAACTACAGAAACATGACACCAACAACAGTGACTGTTCGAAAAAAAGTTTATTGGCACCACAGACAATGACTTGGGTTATACAACATAGTATACCTGGAGCCCAGAGTTAGTCTTATACCAGAAAACTTCAAGGATAAGCTCTTCATGTATTTAGTCCAAGGCAGTAGAAAAGCTTACTAAATCTTCTCCTAGGCTTTTAATGAGTTAAGTGGTGGTTCAATTACTTTCAAAAAATACATTTGCTTCTGAAATTTTCCTTCTTCTTCCATGTCTTTATGTATTATAATCAATTGTGTCAATATCGTGATGTACTTTCTTTAAATAAATTTTAAGAAACAAATGGTATTTCTCATTGATTTCCAACATATGTATATCGAAGTGTTTTAATTGACATATTCTTCGTTCACCTTTTTTTTGACCCAAATATATTTAGTTTTTCAGTAATATTCAAAGAGCTTCAATATTGAAAGTCTGAGAAAAACTAGTTTGTATCTTTTAGAGATGAAGAAAATCTAGTTCAGAATATTCAACTCATTTCTCTAAGATTATTATAAATATGTGACTATTTTGGAATATGAAATCAAATCACCTCTTTTCAAAGGAAATGTTTGTAAAATTCTTAAACTATTCTTTAAACTAGCTTAATACTTTTGACTCCTACATAAGGTTTGTATTCCTCAGTTGCTATTTGTGATACCAATACATAAACAATATTCCTCAATCAGATATTATCTGGCCCCTCTGGGACCAATGAAATTTTTGGGGAAAAATATGAAAACCCCATAAGTGTGAGAACACAGCACTGGGGAAGAGAGACATTTGTTAGATTGGGGTAGGGGCACAAAAAATAAACAAGATAGGAATGGAGTCCCCAACAACAACCACCACCAAATATATATAAAATATATATAAAATTGGTAATTAGGTCAATCAATTTATATATATATATATATATAAATTGATTGACCTAATTACCAATTTTAAGTTATTTTACTTGCTACAATACAAATTATTTCCTAATTGTGACATGTGTTACAATTGTTATTACATTTCAGAGAAACAGAGTGATAGAAAATTGGTTTATGAGACATTGATCATAACCTGAATATTTTTATACAATGAGGTTAAATTTATTCTCATAAAATTTGGAGGAATTTTTGTTACATATATGTTAACTTAAAGAGATAATAGAAAGCCATTAAAACTAGAAAATATTTAAACACAAAGATTATTACATTAGTGACAGTAGCTTTAAAAACAGATAGTATAGAGAGTATGGTGTTTATCTTGCATGAAACTGACCTAAATTAAATTCTGTCACCTCACGATTTCCAAATCACTGACAAGATTAATTCCTGTGCACTGAGCAAGGAATCATTCCTGAGTACTACCAGGTATGGTACAAATACATACCAAAAAATCATAAAAAATGCTTTAAAAGTCATTGGGTTTGAGTTGGTTTTAGTTGTGACTTAAAATAGAAGTAACTAGGGGCCGGCGAGGTGGCGCCTTGCAAGCGCTAGCCAAGGAAGGGTGGGTGGTTAGATCCCCCGGGGTCCCATATGGTCCCCCCAGCCAGGGGCAATTTCTGAGAGCTAAGTCAGGAGTAACCCCTGAGCATCAAACGGTGTAGCCAGAAAAGTAAAATAGAAGTGACTATTTAACATGTATTCAAATACATGACACATGATCAAAAATACATTCAATAGGGACCAGAGAGCTAGCATGGAGGTAGGGCATTTGTCTTTCATACAGAAGGGCAGTAGTTTTAATCCCTACATCCCATATGGTCCACGGAGCCTGCCAGGAGCAATTTTTGAGCTAAGAGCCAGGAGTGAGCAATGCCAGGTGTGACCCAAAAAAACAAAACAAAACAAAACAAATATTCAATCAATGCAGGAAATAGAACAAGTTAAAGTTGACTCATGTAACCAGCAATTTTCGAATTCCCAGCAGCTTATAAGGTATCCAGAATAATGTCAGGGATCAGTTCTAAGTAGTGGCAGAAACCTTATAACAGAAAAAGAATGTGGAAAAAAGTAAAAAGGAAGGAAGGAAGGAAAGAAGGAAGGAAGGAAGGAAGGAAGGAAGGAAGGAAGGAAGGAAGGAAGGAAGGAAGGAAGGAAGGAAGGAAGGAAGGAAGGAAGGAAGTTAAAGTTGTAATCGCACAAGGGGTACTAAAGTCCAAACATTTCTCTAAACTTTTCCTTTAGGCTAAAAGCAGTTTTATTTAAAAAGGGATAACCCTTTTCAAATAATAGAAGTCTAGAACAAGTTCACTGATGGTATAGAGTCCTTTTAAATTTGGTCTTTAATCTATTTTAATTTGATGTTTGTGCATATTTTTAGATAGAGATCTGAGTTAGCTTTATTGCAAGTTGTGACCAGTTTTCCTAAAAGCACTTGTTGAAATGGATTTCTTTTCTCCATTTTGTACTTTTTGTTCTTTAATAAATAAAAAATGTTGATATCAGACCAAAATTATAGTTATATAAAAGAAAGCAAAGGTTGGGGCTGGAGTGTTGGCGTGGAGTAGTAAGGCATTTGCCTTGCCAGCGCTAGCTTAGGGCAGATTGAGGTCCGATCCCCGGAGTCCCATATAGTCCCCAAGCCAGGCGCGATTTCTGAGCGCATAGCCAGCAGTAACCCCTGAGCATCATGGGGTGTGGTCCCAAAAACAAACAAACAAACAAAAGCAAAAGCAAAACACTTCATGACTTTGAGATAAAGGCATATTCAAGTAAGAAACACCACTGTCCAAAGGAATGGAATCAGAGATGAACAAATGGGACTATTAAACTGAGAAGCTTCTGCACTTCAAAAAAAAGAGTGAACAGAATACAAAGACCATCCATAGAATGGAATGGAAGAAACTATTAATTCTATACAGATCAGTTAAGGGGATAATATAAAAAAATTATTGACAAAACTTAAGAAAAATAAATCTAACAACATCAAAAATGATGTAAGAAATGGACAAAAATTCTTTAAAGAAGACATATAATGGCCAAAGGTACATAAAAATTGTTCCACAACATTAATCATTAGGGAAATGCAGATCAAAAAACTAATGAGGTACCATCTAATGCCACAAAGACTGTCACATCACAAATTACAAGAACAAACAGTGCTTACATAGATGAAGGGGGGGAAGTCTCTCATTCACAACTGGATGGAATGGCATCTAGTCCTGCCTTTCTGGAAAACAATATGAGTATTCATCAAAAAACTGGAAATTGAGTTCCCATTTAATCTAACACAATCACACAGTGCTAAAATACCCTCTGAACTGCTATGTTTATAGCAGTGCTATTTAAATAACCAGAAACTGGAGGCAACACAGGGGTCCAACAACTGATTAGTGGCTAAAGAAACAGTGGTACATCTACACAATGGAAAGCTATGCAGCTGTCAGGAATAATGAAGTCATGAAATTCCCCTATACAAAGATAGACATGGAAACTATTAAGTTTAGAGTAATGAGAAGGAGGGGGAGAGATAGACAAATAATGTCTTATTCATCGGTGGGATATAAGAAAACTAAAAGACAATATTGCAATAATACCCAGAGATAAGGGATGAGGTCTAGGAGGACTAGCCCATGATATGAAGATTACCACAGAATGGTGAGCATAGTTAGAGAAATAACTGTATTGACAAGTACCATCACAATGATAGTAAAAGAGAGAAATAGAATGCTTGTACCAGATGGGGATATTGGAAGAGTAGGGAAATGGGGACATTGGTGGCAGGAAGGTTGCACTGGTGAAGAGTGGTGTGCATTCTGTAACTGAAATCCAATGATGAACATCTGTAACCACAGTGCTCAAATAAAAAAATCATTATAAATAAATAAGTAAATAAACAAATAAAATCAGCAAAAGTTCAGAGATATGATACACAGATTTAGAAACTTGCCTATTCTAATTCAATTGCTTACACTTCAAATTTCCCCATCTCTCTTTTTCTCTCTCTTCTTCACCCTCTCCTTTCTCTCTTCTTTTCTCTCTTCTCTCTCTCCCTTTCTCTCCTCACACACACACACACACACACACACACACACACACACACACACACACACACACACTCCAACCTGACTTCTCAGTGCAGGCACAGGAGTAAGCCTGATCATTTCTGGATTTTCCACCAAGAAAAAACAAAGGTATAATTAAAGGAAAAAGTAACCTAAGCTAAAATAGGCAAATAATTGTCTTAATATGATGTATACACATAAATGTATCAACCTATGTTTTCTTGTTTGTTGTGCCTCATCCCTGTTCACCTGCTTTCTGCTGACCTAATACCACCTTCTTTATTCCATTTTAGGATGCTTTCCAGGTAGTCCCTATGCTCTACCCAAATAATATGTTGACACCATAATTCTGCCAAGGTTCATGAGAGCTGAGAACCTTCATATACTTCTCCTAATCACTATCAGACCCCAATCCCCTTCTCCACAATATTGTGCTTATCTTGACTCCTAGTATTGGACTGCTGACTCTGGGCTCCTACAGTACTCTTCCTTACATAGGCTAGGAGACTGATACCCTCATGAATGGAGGCCTTTGGATTTTTCCACTATATAGATTTTCACAAATTAGGCTCTTGTCCTGATCTTATTATGTGACCAGTCTTTCTTTAATCAAAACATAATCAAGTACATCTGGATTTAGATTTGGAAGAAATAACTTCCATACTCAATTTTAATTGACAGAAAAGTCTTTAGACTAAGAAACATGAAAACAAAATCAAGGATTCTCATTTTTATTTTAAATCCAGATTTTGGTCCAGCTTTCACTACAAACTTATTTTCAAGCAAAAAGTTTTGTTCCGATCAAAGAAAACAATAAATTATGCTATCGGGAAACATATATAATATATGCATATATATTTGTTATATATATAGCATATTTGTTCAGATACACGTGACTAGCTTTAAGTAAGAAAACTTTTACTTATTTTATCTTAAACTTGATTTAGAATTCTATTTTAAATTCCCAACATGTCTATTTGTATATAGCATTTTATTGTCATATTTAAAACATTTTATATCATCGATTATCAGTCATAATCACAAAATGTTTTATCATTTTCTTTTATTCATTAGAAGATATTACTTAAAACTAAGATCTCGGCCAATTATTTTTTGTTATTTTAGAAGCACAATCTGAGGTGACCACAGCTTATTTGTGTTCGTTTGCCTCTGTTCATTCATGGGGGGTTCAGGGGACAATATGGAATTTCTGGCATTAAACATTGATAAGTTTTTTTTTTTGTTTTGTTTTGGTGATGCTCGGGGGTTCCTCCTGGCTATGCTCAGAAATCGCTCCTGGTTTGGGGGTCCATATGGACTCAGAGATTCGAAACACCGACTGTTTTGGATTGGCTACATTCAAGGAAAACGCCCTACTTCTATGCTATCTCTCCAGTCCCAGACTTATTATAAGGCAAGTGCTGTGTGTGTGCTGAGCTATTGCGTCAACTGATTGGTGACGTTCTGTAAATAAACAGAGAAGCAATATCTTTCAATTATGACATTTAACAGTGCACAAAGTGAAGTTTATAATAATATTCTGCCTATATAAATTTAGTCTGAACAGAAGATACAGAACAAAAAATGTGCAATATTGATGAAGCAAATTAACATCTATTTGGAAAAACTGTTAACTTTTCTATCAATAAATATGTAGATAACATCAAACTACATATAAAACTAATTGAGTAGAAATTATATTAAACCATATAAGTGTATAGAAAATATTTTATAAAAATACTATAAAATAGGGATTGGAGCAATGGCACAGTGGGTAAGACGATTGCCTTGCAGGTGACTAACCCAGCTTCAATCCCCTGTATCCCATATGATACCACATGCCTGCCAGAGGATGTTCTGAGCTCAGGTTAGTAATAACCTCTGAGTGCCACCAGATATGCTCCCCAAAATAATAAAAATAAATATACTGTAAAATAATTTCTACAATTAGATACCTATGTGTATTACTCATTAAACTTGCTATGCATTACATATTTAAATTATATATAATGCATACACATAAAATTACATGCATCAATTTTGTTATTTTAGTGATACCAGAAAAATTGATTTTACATGTGTATTGTACAACAACTAAAAAGTTTTGGAAAATTACTTAAGGACTATCAAACAATAAAATATAAATACATAATATATGTCAATTATTGCTTATAATTTAAAAATACTGTTTTAATATATAGTTAAGGATAACTGTGTCATAGGTTGTGGAATAATTAGCCCTGAATACTGTAGAAATATTTTATATAAAATGTTTACAAACAGATATTAATTAATTAAAAGTAATTAAATTAATTAAAAGTACATATTAAATTAGTTTAATTAATTAAAAGTATATATTCTACATTAAAACTAATGATTAGATAGTTGTACTACTAATGTTTCTACAATTTAAATTGTAGGATTTAATTTAAATTGTAGTGTTTCTACAATTTAAATTTAAAATAATTTAAATTGTATTTTAAAATTTGAATAAACATTGCTCTGATGTTATAGAATGCTAATAGGAGTAGGACATACTAGGGTATTTACTTATATTTTGATATTGTAATCTGAGATATCCAAAAGAGGGAGCTAAAGTATTGTGCTAAGAAATTTTGTTTTATAAAACTGAGGTTTTAGATCTGATTCACAAGCAAGTCATATAGCATCTTAAGAAATAAATTTAACTCGGAATTATATTTACTTATTGACATTGGTATTAAGGCACAGAACTTAACTTACAGTCCGAAACAAAATATTTCTTCTTAGAAATTTTTCAGCTATAATAAAATTACATAATAAATCATAAAATTTGAAAGGAACATTAAGTAAAATTATTTATTATTCTGTGTCATAAAAGAAGTAGAAATATAAGTCTTAGCTTATTATTAGTATGGATCATCTGATTCTCTGAAATTTGCATAAGTAGAAGCAATAGTATTGAAATTATTTCCATGAATATGAACAACCGTAATAGTAATGTAAATTATGATCCATTAATAAAATTCACACTAACATTATATATGTATTATGCAAGTATTATTAAAGTATTCTTTATGCTAAGTATGTAGTTGGTTTATCCATGATTGCAAGTGAATTTTTTCATAGACTAAAATGCAATACCTTCATAGATAATGTTCATTCCACACATAACTAAATATCTATTTATGATAAAATATTTTGTAATCATATTCATTTAATTAGTCAATAGATTAAATTCATTCTTCAAAGCATCAAAAAAGAATACTATAACTCCAGTAGGAACTACAAAGAGAGGAGATAGTTTACCTATAAATAATTAATTTTCATGTAACTAGGCTGTGAAAGTAAACAGCTTAATTGACAGTAGATTGCTGTATTATGTTTTCTCAAGATATTATCTTGCAACAACAGGTACTTAAAATATGTGCTTTGGGAGAACTTATCTTACTCATGATTACCTTGTTTCTCTCATAACTTTATTGATATATATTGTTAGATAGCATTGCCTTTAAGTTTAAGGAAGGATCTAATAATACCTGAAACTCAATGAAATATAATTTTGCTATAAAAGTGATATTCCAGATTAAGTACATATGCCAATATAAACTCTGTGAAGTATCAGATTTTAATAGGTCTTTATTATCTCTTACACATTTATTTTTGGTGTTCAATTGACATTCAATTATTTAAACTTCAAATGAATTTTTGCCTCCAGTGTTATAAAGGATTTAACAGCTGCACTAACAAGATGTTCCCATGCAATCTTTGCTATAAATTAGAAGTAAATGGTGCATAGGAAGTATAAAGGTAGGGGCTGGAGCTGTGGTGCAAGTGGTAGCGCATTACACTTGCACAAGCTAATCTAGGTCAGACTAACCTAGGTCAGTCGTTCGACACCGCCCCCTCAGTGTCCCATATGGTCCTACAAGCCAGGAGCAAATTCTTTTTTTTCTTTTTTTCCTTTTGTTTGTTTGTTTGTTTTCATCTTATTGGGTCACACCCTGTGACACTCAGATGTTACTCCTGGTTATGTGCTCAGAAATTGCTCCTGGCTTGGGGGGATAATAAGGAATCTGGGGGATTGAACCCAGGTCAATACTGAGTCAGATGTGTGCAAGATTAATGCCCTACCACTGTATCACCACTCCAGCTCAGCCAAAAGAGATTTCTGAGTGCATAGCCAGGAGTAATCCCTGAGCGTCACTGGGCATGGCCAAAAACAAAACAAAAAGGAAAAAAAAGTGTAATGGTAGCACAAATGTATTAGGGGATTAGGGGTGTAAGAAAAGAGAGAGAGAGAGAGAGAGAGAGAGAGAGAGAGAGAGAGAGAGAGAGAGAGAGACAGAATGTGCTATCAAATGTGCACATCATCCAGTAATGTGAGTATAAAAACTGATTTAAAATAGATGACTGAAACTTGGCTTTCTTTTAGGTGATTGATATGTGAATTTTTATGATAGATGTTGAGAATGCTGGCAGAATGCTTAAAAAATAAAGAGCTGTGGACATGCAGAACAAAAGTTTCTGAATGGATATGACAGTAATGGGATTCCATCATATACATCAGAAAGAAGATATTCTAAATTTCCTGTAGTAATAAAGGGAATCTAGGTTATAGAGAAAAGCTTATTAAATAGATATTTTACATTTGGTATAAGTCTAAATAAGGAGAATGCACAAGTCAGAAAATTTCTTCAAGAGGATACTAATGAAAGAACACTTTATAAATCATTCTTTTAGGGAATTTTATAGGGAAAAAATGGGCCTGCACTGTGGTTGATTCAACAGTTACTTTCACATATTCATTTTGCTTCATATTCTAAGATACTACGAATCCAAACAACTTAGCAATATTATGATTAATATTGGTTTCACATTCTTAATTAAGTAATCTATTCCTACAGTCAAAATTCTACATCTATTTTACTACTCTAGAAGTACTTTAATTTCAAATCTCTCGGGTTGATCAGGTTACTTCTTATTCTAATAAATTTTCAATGTAACATTGATTTTCTTGATATAGTTCATCCACAGGAATTCAGAATTTTAAGTATTTAACTTTATCTAAACTTTATGGTTTACAAAGTTGCTCATAACACAGTTGTTTCTGTGGTATAGGTGTGGCATATACACACCTATATCACAAGTGTAACGTTCTTTCTACCATCTTCCCCAGTTTCCCTTCCACCCCAAAACCAGTCCTCCTTTCTATTCATGTTATTTATTTACTTTAGATTGCCTATTGAAATTAAGTGGTAATAAAACGATTGAAAAAATAACATTCAGTAAAATAAAATTTGTGGAAGTTCATGCATCTCACAATAGGGTTATTAACCAAAGATAAAACATATTTTCTAAGGTGTTTTGCTGCTAGCTACTTTTAAAATAATTTTTAAAAATTAAAAGTATATAATAGAATATATGACTATATATTTTCATTAATTATAAAAATGAAATATTTTCCAAGGTATATATTTTAATATATTTTCTAACTCATTACACGCATATAAACTTTATTTTAGGCACAGTGATTTGTAAAAGATATAATGGTAGGTATGAGTTCATGCATGATACACTCTAGTAACACACCCTTCACAGGACTTCTGCCACCCCCCAATATTGTTCAATGCTTTACACTTTTAATTTTACTCTGTACCCACCCAGCAATAAATTTTCTACTAATGACCAGTTCTCAGTACTTCTGTATACCTTTGAGCATTTATTATATTTTTGCTATGTATATCCAACATGTGAAGGGAATAATATCCATCTTTTTCTTTCTGACTAACTTCAGTCAGTCAGTGTCACACTGTCCTGTTGAATTTTAGGATACATTTTTAATTATATAATTTTTATTTTAAACATATTGGGTTACATATCGTTGGCAATCATGTTTTAGGTACAAATTAACATAAAATCAGGGGAACTCCCATCACCAAAAAGTCCTCCTGCCACCTCCGTTCCCGTCCTACTCCCCATATCCTCTCCCCTACCCTCCCAGGGTTGCTAAAGCAAGTGGTCACCTCTGCGCGTAGCTTACTAGTTGGTGGTCTTACACCTGTTTGGTCTTGGTTACCCCCCTTTTCCCCCATAATTGGGAGGCGGGACTAGTCAGTATAAGTTATGTGGATTTGTTTAAAAAGAAATAAATAGAAGATAAAGAAAAAAAACGGATAAATAAAAATAAATAAATAAAAAAAGAAAGGGATCAAATACTCCGGGATGGGTGGAGTCCTTGCAGATGCTTTCATTATTGGTTTGAGAAAAGGAGGGGAAAATGAAGGTGGCATAGAATAACCGTACATAAAGAATCGTCAAATGAAATATCCAGTGAGCATTCAAAAAAAAAAAAAGAAAGAAAGAAAAAATACCATATAAAGGCCATGGTATTGAGATAGAAATGTGGCAGTACACGTAAGAAAAGGAGAGAATACATAAATATACAGATACATGGAGACATCCACTTCAATAGCCAATCCACCATAATGCGATCAACAAAAGATAGATAATGATAATATAAAAAGATTGTTTTGTGCTTGTTTCTTTTTTCCCTCCTGCAGATGCACAGTAAATATTGGGGTCATTCGAAATGAATTTCCGTTGCCTAAGAGATACAGGGTTTCTCCACCCTTGCCATATATTGTCACGGGATTGACTACAGACTCCTTTCAGGTTCATTTACTCTCCCCTTGGTGCTTTTGTATGGGAGATTTCTGCTGTAAAATTTTAGGATACTTTTAAAAAGTAAAGATACATTATAGAATATATGACTATATATTTTGATTATTATGAAAATGAACCATTTTCCAAGGTATATATTTTAATATATTTTCAAAAACTTTACAGACACATATATAAACTGTATTTTAGACACAGTGATTTTCAATAGAATATTGTAACAGAATATTCAACAATTTTGTCATTTTTTTTATATCAGAGATTTTTGTTTGTGCAACTTTTAAAAGTTTATATTTTGAAAGTCTTCTTTTTTGTAACATCTTCTTATTGTCATTTCTATTATCCATGATTATGATAGATCATAAAAATTTTTAATAGTAGTAGATATTTCTTTTAGTAAATTGTCTAGGCTTGGAGAGATACTAGAGGGGGTAGTTGACTTGCCATGTAAGAAATCAAAAGCTGTTAAACTTTTTAATAAATGCATTGTATATTAAGTATTAATTACAATAATAAAGTTAAACTAAGAGGGGATAAGATAGATGGAGAAATAGTAGAACAGGTAAGAATATTTCTCCCATATAGCTGACATTTGTTTGATCCCCAGGTCTCCATATTATTCCCAAAACCTATTAGTAGTAATCACTGAGCATAGAGCCAAGAGCAAGAACTGAGGACCACTAATTGTCGCCCATAAATAAGTAACTGAATGGATAAACAAATAAATAATGAAGTTATTACATTCAGATATGAATAGGAAAAATTATACAGCAATCAAATTACTGTCTATATTATTAAGGTGAACCAATGTAATATACTCAGAAATGTTTGGAGTAAATAACTAAAAACATAAGTTGGTAAAAATAAAGAGAAGGAAGACACAAAATATTTAAAGGAACAAGTAGCTAAAGAAACTAAATGGAATAACTAGATCACTGAAAGATAATTGGACAAAGAAAATTTGGGCAATGTGATTGATTTTTTTCTTTTTGAAGTTATAATGATATATTAAAATTATAATATAGTGGCAAGGCTACCAACCTAAGATTGATCCAACAACTCATGGGAGGACTTGACCAGGAGTAATTCGTGAAAGCATAGCTTGTATTATCCCCTGACCAAAGAAAATGAGAGATAAATTGAACACAATAAAATATCTCTATTATTGATTTTTAGTCCGGAAATAGAATTTTCTTATCATTACATATATCAGATGTACAAAATATAATTCATCCTTTTAATAATATAATTTCAGCCTAATTAGGAGTTGTCTACATAAATGAAAGAAAAGTTATAGAACTAAAATAATTAGATTAAATGTTTTATGGTGGCTATATTTAAAATGTTAATATACAGAAATAAGAGTAAATAAACCCTGACTTTGTAAACGCAAACATATTATATTTATCTTATAAAAGATATGTATTTGAAGCAAAAAAAAAAGCTAAGAATTGGGGCAGGAGCGATAGCACAGAGGCATGGTGTATGCCTTGCACCCAGCTGATTCAGGATGGACCTTGCTTTAATCCTCGGCTACCCATTATGGTCCTCCGAGTCAGGAGTTATTTCCGAGCTTCTGAGCACATAGCCATGAGTAACCCTTGAGCACTGCCGGATGTGGATCTCCCCCAAAATAAAAATAGTCAAGAATGCAATAATAAAATAATGCTAAGTCTTATAGAAATATTCAGTTCTCAATCGAATTAAGCTTAAAGCTTTGTTTTATATAAAAATGTACTTTTACTAAATTATACTATAAAACAAATAGTATGAAAAATACCAGTGCTTTTTAATCTGCCAATTCTTTTTTTTTTTTTTTTTTTGTCTTTTGGGTCACACCCGGCAGTGCTCAGGGGTTACTCCTGGCTCCATGCTCAGAAATTGCTCCTGGCAGGCACGGGGGACCATATGGGGCACCGGGATTCAAACTGATGACCTTTTGTATGAAAGGCAAACGCCTTACCTCCATGCTATCTCCCGGGCCTAATCTGCCAATTCTTCAACCCATTGCCTTGTGTCATATTTCCTCCCCTTGATTCAAATACATATCAGAATCATCAATGTCTCAAAAAGTTTCTCTCTACAACTTGAGAAAGTCCCAGTCTTCCATGATGCAGAAATACCACACAATCTACTGCTAAAGTATACACTGAAATCATGTTCACCATTTGTTATCTGTTTTAGAAATTACACTTTTGAGGTTAGAAATAGGTGATCAAAATGTTTACCACATAAATAATGTAGAAGTTAATGAATGTCATTTGCAAGTTTCCAATCACAATCATATTTCTTTTTTGAATATTATTTTCAAACCACCATATACCTTACATAAACACTATTAACAATATTCATTATAAGATGAAGCATAATATTCACTTTCTAATTTTAATGTATCTAAAAATATAAGAATAAAATAATGAAAACTTAGAAATATAGTTAATACCTAGTATTAAATTATGATGGTACATGACTATTAAATTTTATAACCATTGACTTGAAAAGCACTAATAACTCAATTATATATCCACAATCTTTGTACTCATTCCAACTAAAAGCAATAAACTTTATGGTATTCTGTCTATTATAGTAAATAATCTGTATTAATGTCAATAAGACAGAAATTCACATTATAAATCACACAAAGTGTGAAATATCTCTTTAGAATCTGTCAATTTAACTGTATAATGAAATTTATATTCATAATTTTGTAACTGATTTTCAGAATACTTTATCTAATTTCAAAATGCAGCAAAATTAACCCTCTGTTTAAACTATATGCTACTTTTTTACAAAAAGTCCCAATATCCTTTGTCTAGATAAAATAAATCTGATCAATAAGCTTAATAATAGTTCATATTTATAAGTTATAAATTTATCAAGTATTAATAAGTATGTACTATACTTTGGATATTGTTAATATTAAATTTTTACAAATAGTTACAAGAATCATGAAGTATTTAAAGACAGTCTCAAAATGACACATTAAACATATAATAAAATTTCATCTTTCTTTCTTTCCTCCTTCCTTCCTTCCCTCCTTCCCTTCCCTCCTTCCTTAATTATTTCTTAAGTACTTTCAGTAATGTTTGATTTTGATGGAATAATGATTTTTCAAATGATATTGCCTAAGCTAAGGAAAACAAATGGCCAGTTACATGCTATAGCAATGGTCATAATAAACACACATGCTGGCTTTACTTGAAAACATGATAGTGTTAAAAAGTGAGAGAAGTAGAATGACTGACTTGAATACAGGCAGGCGGTGGGGAGGATGGAGATAGGGATATTGATGGTGTGAATGTTGCAATGGTCAAGGGGATTGTTCTTTTTATGACTGAAACTCAACGACAAACATATTTGTAACCATGATTCTTAAATAAAAATATTTAAAAAAAAAGAAAACAATAGTGGTGCCCTTATGTACAGTAGTGGCTGTTTTCCCTTAGTACAGAGACTAGATTATGACCTGATAAAATACTGAGTAAATTCCAAGGACAATGAGGACAGAGTGAAGGCTCAAAAAGACAGAATGCACTCATTGAATGTCCAAGAAAAAAAAAATATAAACACAAAGAGCTCTGCTCAGTGCATCCATGATAGTGCCTGATCCTCCCATCAAATAAAACTTGTGACCAGTGGCCAGAGTGGTGGTACAAGCGGTAGGGCATTTGCCTTGCATGTGCCTATGCTAGGATGTCCCTCTGCGTCCCATATGGTTACCCAATCCAGGACCAATTTCTGGGCACATAACCAGGCGTAACCCCTCAGAGTCACTGGTATGGCCCAAAGAAGTAAAAACAAAATAATAATAAATAAAACCTGTGACCTTGGAGCATCTCCACACATGGGCCCAGGTGGGTTCAGTGAGTCCCAATACCAATGCACTGAACCCTATTTAAAAGCCCTTGGTCCCCGTTACACCTCACATCAAAGTCAGTCAATGAAATAAAGGGTTGATTAATAGAGAAATGAGTTAGAGCACAAATAATCTGATCATCTACCTATTGTGAATTTTAAAGAAAAGAACTCTGAGGGTGTAAGTAGGTTTATGAATGGGCGTAAATTGCTCACCTGGCTGATAGGCACTGATGGCACAAGAAGCATTGATTCTGCCTCCACCCACAAACTGTAAAATAGGCTGGTACTTCTAATAAGAGAACTAAGTAGCAACATAATGCTAACTGTAGAACTCTTGAAAGTATTAATTTTCAAACACTTGTGGTCAAATAGCCAAAATCTGACAATTTTATTGCATCCTCTCTCCTCTGCCACACTTTCTTTCTCAGAAGTTGTGTGCTGTTTAATGTATTCAGAAGACAATAATCTCTTCCCATAAACTTCATTTCCAATTAATTAAAAAGTCAAAAGGTGTAAGGGTGGAAGAACAAAAATTTCGTAAAATTTTCTTCAAGCCGACCTACATATTTGTATTGTCCCTTTTCTAGGGTATTCCTCTGTTGGAATACTACCTTTATAGTATAATTCATTGCAATATCATATCATATGCAAGCAAGTTAAAGAGAGGCACTTGAAGTCAAATAGTCTTTGAAGTAGAGGTGGATTAGGTAGAAGATAAACTATATGAGGAAAAGAGCCAAGCAGTAGGTAGAGAAAAAGAATTAGCAACGAAACTGCAGATGCAAGAAAGGTAGAAACAAGGAATTAATTAAAAGCACCCAAGAAGGCCGGAGATATAGTGTGGAGGTAGTGCATTTGCCTTGAATGTAGAAGGAGGTGGTTCAAATCCCTGCATCTCATATGGTCCCCCGAGCTTGCCAGGCACGATTTCTTAGTACAGAGCCAGCAGTAACCCCTGAGCGCTGCCAGGTGTGACCCAACCCCCTCACCAATAAAAAGCATCCAAGAACATAAATAATAACAAATTATTGTATAGAAAAAGTTCACTCTGCTAATTCTTATAAGAAAGCAGTAGAAATTATTAAAAGTCTATTTTTGACACCATAATTTTTAGAATATAAACACTATAGAAAAGGTTAAGAGGGCCTGGAGAGATAGCACAGAGCACAAAAGTAGGGTGTTTGCCTTTCATGAGGCCATCCAGAGAGGAACCTGGTTCGATGTTCACATTGCACATGATACCTAAGCCTGCCAGGGGCGATTTCTGAGTGCAAAGCCAGGAGTAACCACTGAGAACTTCTGGGTGTGGCCCGGACCAATCAAACAATCAATCATCAATAAAAAAAAATGTGGGGTAACACCAAACCCTACCACTCCTTTTTCTGATTTTGTTTTGTTTTAATTTTTTTCCATTTTTGATACTATTTTCCTTCTCTCTTTTTTCTACTTTTTTTTCACTCTTGTGGATATTATTCGGTGCTTTTTTAATTTCATTTTCTTTTAGTAGTTGATATAAAATTTTTTCTTCTCTTATCCTTAACCTTTTTATTGCAAACAGAATAGCATAACTTGAATCATTCAGCCTCATAAACTGAGAGGAGAAAAGGATGTTACCAGGACCAGTCATATGAACATGTAGTGTAAATGGAAAATGATCAGACTGGAACACCAAACAGGGTAGATACCCAACCTACAGCAAGCTGTAAAGTGGAGACCAGTTACACTAGTATTCTGGAGGGGAGGGTGGGTAAAGGAGGGAGATATGGGAGACATGCTGGAAATGGGAGTGGAGGGAAGACAACACTGGTGGTGGGAATGCCTTTTATTCATTGTCACTATGTACCATCCTGTATAATGAACTTCAATCATAATAAAAATTAAAAAAAATAAAGTTAAAAAAACAACAAAGGTCAGAAAAATGGGTATAGACATCATAATAGAATTTTATTATAATTAAATGCAAATATGTATGACATTTCTTTTTCTCAAGTTTTATTTATTTTTTTTTTATTGTTTGTTGAGAAGGAGGTCACGCTCAGCAATACTCAGTAGTTACTTCAGACTTTGCATTCAGATATCACTCCTGGTGGTGTTTGGGGAACCATATGTGGTTCTAGGTATTGAACCCAGAAAGGTCACATGCAATATTTCTCTGACCTCAACTGAGACACTTTCAATACAAACTAATTTTATCTTGCATAATAGGAACAGGTACTCTTGCTAAAGCTCTAGTGATTTATTATTTATAATTATTAATATTATCATTAGAAAATTTTGAATATGAAATATATGTGAGAACATTAAATCACATGAAACATACTGTTACTATAATCCTAACATACCTTTACTTTCTTTTGTCTTTTATTGTTGAAAATCTACTTTTAGCAAGTTTAGAGTTTATAATTTTAGTTTAATTTTTCTCGTGTAATTATAGATGAGTTTTCATGCAAGTTCATTATGGGATTAAAAAATGAAACTTTTGGATATAGTCATCTAAAATTGTGATTTTAATTATATTTGTGTATATCTTTGATGATTTATGAAAAATGCATTATTTTTAGAAAATATCTGCATTATATAACTGTGTTAGATTTTTAATGATAAAATATTTTACAAAATATGATTTCACAAGATGTATTAAGAAATCCAATATAATATATGAATTTGGGCTAACATTATCAAGCCCATAAATTAAATATAATTTTTATTTTAGGTAGAATTGCCATTTAATCTTGAACGTTTTAATCATTAGTTTATTCTAATGAAACACCTAACATTTAATATTTCAGCTGTAGTAGATATCTATATCTATTTATATATAGATATCTACTATATATACCATATATATCTATATATAGTATATATATCTACTATAGTAGATATATATGATATACAAATATATACAGTATAACTATGGCATTGTAATTTTAAAATACATGATACTCCCCAAGAATGTTCAAAGTTCAATTTTGATGTAAAATTTGATATTTTTCTCTGGGTGTAATGTACCAGTATCATAAAGCTATACTTAAAAACAGGAATATGTTGATTCCTTAAATCAATACTTCATTTGTAAGGCAACAAATCTACAAGCATCACAGAACTGGAGAAATGTCAGACCACAATGAAAACATTATTATGAAATTCAAATTGTGCTGTGACTTGACTACTAAGTCTTCTTTCCATTTTTTTCTTCTCTGTCAATGTCAGCATTCATCATTGAGTACGAGAAGGTGAGAATTCAAATATTTTTCTTATATAAACTTATCCTTGAAAATTCTATTATAACTTTAACTTTCTAAAGCTCCAGAAAATCTCGGATTTCCAAATTTATTTTGTTTTCTGTTACTGGCAGAAGTGGGGTTTGAGACCATACTTGGTAGTTCTCAGGGCTCACTCTTGTGCTGTCTCTTTGCCTATCTTTTCTATTTCAATGTTTCAATATTTTTTATTAAAATAAAACTCAAACACTTTCCAAAGTTTAAAGTAGCAGAATTGAAATGTCTGTAGGTGTCGATACATATATAAATAGTATGATAAAAGCTTCATTATTATGCCTTATAATGAATTAATTATTGACATTTATTATTTGTATTTAAAAGAATGCCACCTTTCATGTGACAGGATTCAATATAATTATGATGAGAAATACATTTATTGTGGTGATGAGACTAACATTTTTCAGTGCTCATGATTGCATTCGGTGTATCAATTGTGAAGTAAGCATAAAAATAAACTAATTAGCATACATAATCATACCCATCATTACAATAATATATCATCAGTCCCTATTGAATAATCATTGTCAAAAAGCCAAACTTAAATCATATTTAATATTAGAAAACATAGCATTGGGGCCCGGGAGATAGCATGGATGTAAGGCGTTTGCCTTTCATGCAAAAGGTCATCGGTTCGAATCCCGGTGCCCCATATGGTCCCCTGTGCCTGCCAGGAGCAATTTCTGAGCATGGAGCCAGGAGTAACCCCTGAGCACTGCAGGGTGTGACCCTAAAACCACAAAAAAAAAAAAAAAACATAGCAATAAGTTTCAAAGAGATAGTAAGGGGTTATTACACTTGTCTTATACAAGGCAATCTGATTGGATCCCCCATAAACATTTGTTGTTCTGGCACATACCAGAGTCATAAACCCTGAGTAAAACCTTTGCATCACCAGGTGTGACACAATCCCACCCTCCTCACGAATAAATACGTAATAATTAAAATCATGTATAAAATATTACACCATATGGACAAGTTTAGCAGAAGTGAAACCATATACATAAAATATCAAACCATCTGATCAGTTTAGCAGAAGGGATAGTATTCCTTTTAAGTAATCAAAAGTATTAAAAAGTCTACTTAGTAAGAGGCCGGAGAGATAACATGGAGGTAAGGCATTTGCCTTCCATGCAGAAGGTCGGTGGTTCAAATCCCAGCATCCTATATGGTCCCCCAACCTGTCAGGAGTGGTTTCTGAGCATAAAGCCAGTAAGAACCTCTTAGAATTGCTGGCTGTGACCCAAAAACCAAAAAAAAAAAAAAAAAAAAAAAGAGTCTACTTAGAAGTAGTAGTATCAGAGCTGATTTTCAAAGCATTGATAAATTATAGTAAAAACTTAAAAAATATTGCAATAATAAGAATAATTCTCCTTAAACATTTAATTAATTTTCCTCTTTTTTTTGGTAGATAAGATGCATTGCCATTTTATCCTAGTGCTATAGTTATAATATTACACGGACTTGTAAATTCCAAAACTTGCCAGTCATGCTATAAGTAGCAAATGCTTATTGACAATCATGTAAAATGCCAAATAGGTTATTAAAAATTTGAAACTATTGAAACAAGTACAATTCCAAGACAAAATTCTTAAATGAGGTCGACCCTGATTTAATCCCTATTTGTCCATATGGTTCCAAAAATGTAGGAATAGGGACCGGAGAGAAAGCACAGGAGTAGGGCATTTGCCTTGCAAGCAGCAGACCCAGGACCAACACATTTGAATCTGGGCATCCCATATGGTCACTGTGCCTGCCAGAAACTATTTCTGAGCACAGAGCCAAGAGTAACCTTGAGCACCACCAGGTGAGACCCCAAAACAAAACAAACAAAACAAAAAAAAGTCGGAATAATTTATGAGCAGAGTCAGTAATAATTTCTATCACAGTTGAGTGTACCTCAGAAAAAAGACAATACAATAATCAATAAGTCTATTCAAAAGGTTTTCTTTATATTTCTAAGGCACGTTTTATTTTATTTTCTAATAGCAATGCTAGATTTACCTGCTATGCTTTTTAATACAAATATAATTGTGACATATACAAGATTTTCCCAGTCCCCTAAGGCATATGTTGATATATTATTTATATGATATGTTTAGGATTCTGGACAGTTAATTGATATTAATAATTTATAAACATATTTTAAAATATTCTAATTATATTTATACATTATCCAAAATTAATAATAATATATTGAATGAAATCTAGTTTAATATTTTCAACAAAATTCAACCACATATTTTGCGTATTTTGCCATAAACAGGATTTTTAGTGGGATCATGTTCTATATTATAAATATAATGCACTGCATTTAAGTTATACCATGGAATTATATTATTAATTATTATGCTATTTATAAATTTAAAATATATAAAAAGATGTACATCTTTTACATATAAAACCACAAATGTAAAATAAAGCATATATACAGGGAAAGATATGAAGATTCTAATCTTCTGGTGCTACTTTTAGATATGGTATATGTGACTTAAATAATAGTGATACACATTTAATTCCTTGAATTCTTAAAATATATTTGAAATATAAAGTTTTAAAGAATGGATGCAGTTATATTGAAAATAATATTCTGAAAATTACTTTAAATCATTGCAGTAACTGCTTTGGTAGAAAAATAGATAGAGGCAATAAAGAAGTTAATGTAAAGGGACAGTCTAAGCAATTTCAGGATTGCTTTTCAACTTTATAAATAGAGCATATAGTAGATGTTATGTTTGATCCCATGAAATTACTTATTCTTATTTACTTAACCTCACACTGTTATTATATGCATTGTGTTTTCCCCTGATATTCTGGTTTCCTATAAATATATAGTATTTTATGTCTATCCTAAAACACTGATTCAGAAATTTTAGGGGGAAGTCTGTTATGCATTAGATATTCAGTAAGTTTTACATATAGATATTTACCTATCTCAGCATCAATTTTGTCAATTACATCTTTCTTATAACATACATAAAATTTTTTCTCTTCAAACTCAAAGTGACTAGTAGCTGCAATTTTGAGCATAGAGTGTATTTGAATTTGAAATAAAAATTTCATGAGGTCGCCCATGCTCTTCAGGACAGTTAATCATCGTTTGAATTAATATGGGCTAATTTTATAATCCAAACATACAAAACTATTATATGTGCTAGTGTTTTATTGAGTAAGTAGAAAGTCAAAGAATTATTTTGTTTGCCAATAGAAATAAAACTGCCAAATCATCTCACTCCTCCTGCAAATGATGAATACTTCAGTTCTGAATAGATAAAGTAGAAAAGTACAAAATGAAAGAGGAAACAGGAAAACTAAAGCATTAATATAAATATTACCTCTCTATCATTTTGTGATCTTGGATCTGAATGCTAAGTGCTTTCACTGGTAAACTTATTATAGTATATAGACAAGTTAATTTTAACAAACATGTTAAATTTAGAAAAATAAAAAGAAATTATGCATCACTATTTTATAGATTAATACGTCTAAATATTTATATTGCACATATCACAGCAATAATACCCTAAAAAAATTTCCACCTTTTTTTTCCTAGACAGTAAGATTCATTATAATGACTTTTAGGTTTGGGGAGGTGTTTCTTGGTAATGCTAATATAAAATCTTTTGGGTAGGCTCCAGAGATCATGCTTTTATTCAGGCACTTTACATTCTTAATGTGACTATAAGACAATCTATTGCTAGTGCTAAATTTAGGCATAAGTGCACTAACATATTAAGGCTGCTATGAAAATGTACAAAAGTGCTACAAAGATCCTTTATGCACTGTTCACTCCTTAACATATTTTAATAATGAAGACTATATCTGATTCCTGGCAGAGAGATATTTCAAGTGCCTTTAAGAGAAAAAAAAAATTACCAGAATTTTTTTTCAAACCATGAGTCACTGGTATCAACTTGTGTATGTGAGTATAGGTCTATCTCTTATATGACTTGGATACTTTATCACCATAAATTTACATTGAGTGTCACCAAATTTTCAAATAAATTTGATAAACTTTTGCTGAGAAATAATTCGTCTCCAAAGACCTCTGTAAAATCATAGTTGGAGATGGTTAATATCTCATTCATTTCTAGAATCATATGCAAACACGTAAGACTGTCATCGATATATATTTTTGATATATTTTCAAAGAAAGCTCATTAAAATACTCAAGCTACCAAGACAACTGTTTTGTGTTCAGAAAAATCTTATACTTTATATTAAAATTATTATTGTTATAGATTAGCATCAAATAAAACAAATCCAGGTAAAATTGTGATATACTTTAACATATATGTGTATATATAATTCAGTCAGAAAAGTAAATATCTCAAATATCATACAGAGCACTTTTTAAAGTTACAACACTGTTGAATTTCAAATATTATATTTGTTTTTATTTTAATGCTCACTTGAGAAAATAAAACTAGTCTTAAAGAAGACAACAAACTACTGATCACTGCATTAATGCATCAGTATTAATATACATAATTATTTGTTATTTTTATGAAGAATAACATACAGTCAATGTTTATTCAAAAGGCAACCATACTAATTTTTGTTTTTCTTTATGGGCAATATAATTATTTACTCACATATTTTATTTTACAGTTACGAATTTTTAAGTATTATCTCCAGCCTTCAGATCAATTGCACAAAAACATTACGGAAGTATTCTGGGACATCTATCTATATTTGAGAATTCCTCAAAACAGTACTGGACCCTACAGATTGTGGCAAACTGATAGCAATAAAAGCCTCCAATCAATGTTTAATGCCTTTGGGTGGGTGTACCAGTTAAAAAATGATTAAGCATTGTCTACATAGGAACTCATTAAATGAAATATATTTATAGTAGGTGACACTAAGAGTTTTTGATCCACCATTATTATCAAGTCAAATACTACGTTTAAATCTCAATTTAAAGACAACTTTTATACTGTAATTCTGTTATAGATAGCAAGTGCTACAAGGCATATTTATTTCAATGAAGTGATGAATACAATAATGGGGCATAATTACATAAACTATTTCAAAAGTATTCTTTAAACTGCCAACTAGTTTAATAAAACAATGTACATATACCCTCCCAAGAAATTATATTATAGAAATTACTTCATTGATCCTAAGAAATATAAAAGTTAGTTTTAAATTTATGATCTCTGCACCCTTTAAAGCCTTCTTGTCTTCTTTTCAGACTTGATCTTGATCATATCACATGATATATCCCTATTATTGTAATTGTCCAAAATACAGAGATACTATTATCTCAACATCTCAGCTTCTTAAGTGCTTCCAAATTTTACACTCTTCACTTAAAAAAACCCTAGTCAAATCTTTATATTCAATCAGAAGGCCACAGATATATGCTGACCATGTTATATCCAAAATATTTGCAACTATATGTCAAAAGAGTATTTTTCATTTACTTTATTTTCAGAGATGTAACAGTTGCACCTAGATTAACTATTTTGAGAGTGACACAATCATAGACTACACTTAATATGGATTTGTCTATGCAAATAAAGAAATGTCTGAATCTGGAAATTTGATTTATCTTTACTGAAATAAGGAGGTTTTTAAATCAAAGTTTTCAATATTAAGAGCATTGGATACATTTGCTCTTAACTTTGACTCATTCAGGAAAGAAAACATGATAATTCTATAAAGGCATGAATCTCAACTGTTATGTAAAAGTTAGCATGTTTCACGGTCACAGAATGACTCATTGTTCATGTTAAATACATTTCAAGAACCTTATAAAAATCTATTGGAAACCTCAAAACACAAAACATAAAAATAGAGTGATAACCAGAAAATACCCCCAACTCTCCTTAAGTCTATATTCCAATATGTTCTCATCAAAAACAGATCATATAAATTAGAATTTATCTATTCCAGGTGAAAACATTTTCAGTGTATTTTTGGTATTTAAAATTGCATCTCAGAGCATCCACGGTTAACAGCGTTGACATACTATAGAATACTAATGAACTTATAGTTCAAAGTCATTGTCTCTCTTGAGATTAGTGTATTTCCAAAAACTTAATTGATAGAGATAATGATTTCACTGCATATGCATAAAATAGAAAACAGTTCACCAAACCACTGCAACTTCCACCACAGTTCAGCTAAAGCATGCCATATTTGCTAACTCCACTCCTGATTAATCTAGCTTTCACTGAGTTTAGATACATTTACCTATGATAATGGGAGAGTAATTACAACCAACAGATGACCAATGCCAGATGCTGACCAAAGTCCTAAATAAATATGTAGATAAAGATCCCTTTCCAGGTAAAGCAGTAGTTGACATTGCTGACATTGTATATTCACCTCTATTATGACATTATTCATTTACATATTTTTCATTTTAACTAAATACTCAGCGTTTATTGAAACGTTAAAGTCTATTTCTGTATTTCTGTTACTTAAAATATGTAAACAAAAGTTCTTAGAAAACTAGTGTTCCATTTCAAATTAATCAATGCAAACATATGTGGGTAATTCAGAACAACTAATACATTGCTAAGTTTAGTTTTCTTTCTCACGCTAATGCTTTGCCTGTCGATTTCATGTTCCTTCAAAGATGTTGGATAAGTAGCAATTTTGTAGAATTAAGAAGAAAAAAAAACAAGCCTCCAAGTTTGGTCCCCCACGACCCCACTCTTTGAATACCTTTATTCAAGCAGTACAAAACATATTCTTACCTGTTTCTAAATTCTCTGAGAGGGAACAAAAAAGAGTGACTAGGAGGAAAGCTGCCTATGTATGACTTCACGACAAGAAATCAAATGCAATCGCTTGCATAATTATCAAGCCAGGTAAATAAGGAGCAACTTACCTCTCGCGGTGAGCAATAAAAGCTGAGTTTAACCCTGCTCAGCGCTGACAGTCCGGTGCTCCAGAGGTCTCATTCCTTCCCCTCTCCTTTTTAGAGTCTCCTCACTGCTGAATCTTCCTGCAGCTCAGTGCGCCTCCCTCTGCGAGCATCACTTTTAACTCCGACAGGCAGGCAGCTGAAGCCAAAGGAACTCTCTATCTGATTGGTTTCCATTCAGCGTTTCTGATTTGGAAGGGACGTTGTTCACCAGGGAAGATATTACCACGGAGGGCGCTGCAGGCCTCCAGGTTTTGGGGGAGCTCAGAGCCCTTTTAAGAACAGTGATTTGCAAGCGAATGGAGTGGGAGGGCTCCAACGGGAGGGCTTTGTCCAGAGACCACCTGAACAGAAAAGAGCCCAGTGCTTTTAGGGTTAATCCGCTCAACTTAATCTGTTTACAATTGGGAGAGAAAGGTCACAACGTGCCTGTAACCTGTAAATCATCTGTATAAAAGATGTCACCTAGAAAGGGCTGTTGTTCCAGAGGGAGTTTGTGTTTGGTCCTTGGAGAATCCACAAGCACCTATTTCAATGCAATGCCAACATTCCAAGTTTAAGAAAAGAAAATGAGATCCTAAAATATTTATCCCTGACAATATGCTTTTCGAAAAAAATCTATTTGTCTATGAGTTTATAACTTCAATGACAAAACATTCATTTAAAAACAGCTTATACTTGGTGCTCTTACATGTTCTTTTTCAGTTAAGAGGGTTGTATCAATAGCTCCTTCAAACTTCTACACCACTTTGATATATATATATATATAACTTAATAGTGCAATTGAATGATTCCATTTTTTCCTGGCAGGGTCCCCAAATAATGATGGTATAGCCAAGTCACATCAAGTAGATGGTCCACCTGTTTGATTCACCATTGTACATAGAACAAGTATTAGGGAGCTTAAATCCTAACAGCCGAATTCTTATTTCAGAGAAGTCCCTTTAGTACTTTTGGAAATGGCACAATAAGAAGGTTATTGATTAGTAGATAAATCTTTCTGAAAAAAATTCTAGTAATAGTTATATTAAATGCACAGTGGGAGTATGGCTCACTTTATAACGGCTCGTTAAGTCGTTAATGGCATAAGTGGCAAAAAATATCAATAACCTATTTGATGCCTCAAAGGGAAACTGACAATATAAAATAAAATTGTCACTTTGCAACCTCCTCCCCCATTGAGAAGCTTAGCCTTGAGAGTAAATAATAGTGTCCAGATCTGCTGCATGTATATATGGGAATTCATTTCCTGAAAGAGAAAACACATACTTAGTAAACACAATTGTGCATATGTACAAATAAAAGGTGACAATATTAATTACAGTAATAGATCTTGTAGTACACATTTATTTCTAATAATTTTGAATGTGATACATAAGCAGTGGACAAATAAGTGCTTCATTTCTTCTACCAAAAAAAGAAAAAAGCAGAGATGGAACTCAAGTTTTATGCATATAGTTTAAGGCTAGAGAGAGCCAAGAGGTTTAGATCAGCTTAGTAAATTCTTCATGGAGGCTGATTGTTTTCTCCAGGCAAAGACACTTAATTTAAAATTCACAATCTCTGCTGCTTTATACTTATTTCTTCCAGGTCTACTTGTTCCTTTAAATAAATGTACATATTATAAACGCTCTTCACGAATGCTGAGATAAAGTAATTTATGTAAAGAGGGGGAAAGGAAGCAAACACAATATTTTATCATAATTTGAGATAATTATTCACAAATAAAGCCTTAAATTTTGAAACTGCATATATTTTACTTCCCACTGAAACCCAACTGTAAAAATAAATAGTCTTGTGCAAAATTCACAGCCCAACAGAGCATTCTATTACCTAATTTGAAGTTATTTTTACTACGATGAAATAAAGAGTGGTAGTATTGCCAACTTGAAAAAAAAAAAGTTACTCTCTCAGGGTGGTTCCTATTTTTCACTTGTTTATCATCATGAAGGCAGAGCCACGGAGAGCAATTGACCTAAACTTTGATATCATTGAATATGATATTATAACTTGCTTATAGCAACTTAGAAATTTTTAGATAGAAGGAGCCTCCTCTTCACAATACACAAATTTGACTGCTCAGAAAAATATCTTGAATCTTTAGCACATTGATTCCTTTCATTCAGTTGGTATTATCTCAACCAGAAAGATCTGATGCTACGGTCTCCGAGGTGGGATTCCCATTTGAAGAATTACCTGGTACCTAGCCCAAGCCCCTTTGGCAATAAACAAAAATTGAGACGAAGCACTTTCAATGTTTTCAGGCTAGTATAACAAAAATACCATCTTTTTTATTGGCTTTCTTTTCTTTTCTTTTAATATAAAAACGCACCGACATTAAAAAAAATTGTATTGCATTCTTAGAAGCTAGAAATCTAAGATCACTGTGAAAGCAGATTAGCTGTTTACTGAGAACTCCTTCTCTTTTTATTAAACATATTCAAGCATGAAAGAAGAGAATGATCTCTCAAGGCTCCAATGTCATTCATGAGTGTCCTATCTCTTCACTGACCCAAATCAAAAATGAAAAAAAAACTTCATCACAAACATTATTATTTCAATTTATGAAAGAACACATAAACATCCAGATCATAGCTAGATTTTTTTGAGTTTTTGTACTCCCATAAGATTTTCTATTCCACAGAGATAGTAGAGTTGGTTGGCACTTGCCTCACATGCAGCAAATCTAGGCTAACTCCCTACATCCAATACGGTACCCCTAACCCAGCTGATCCATAAACAAATACCAAAAAAAAATATTTGTAGATAAGTTTCCCTTGTCACTATATGTGTGTCATTATAGTGCTAGAGTTCTTTTTTAATTTCAGTACTTCACCTTGAAAAATGTTTTTTCCGGGGTTGAGAGATAGCATGGAGGTAGAGAATTTGCCTTGCATGCAGAAGGACGGTGATTCGAATCCCGGCATCCCATATAATCCCCCAAGCCTGCCAGGAGCGATTTCTGAGTGTAGAGCCAGGAGTAACCTCTGAGCCCTGCCAGGTGTGACCCCAAAACAAAACAAAACAAGAATGTTTTTTCAAAGTCTCATTTTTACTCTATTTTGTTTTCTCCTTCTAATCTGATGACATCACTTAAACTCCCCCCTTCTGAATGTCTTGCACAGAAATTATATTCTTGCCCAGAACCCCACCTCCACTGAACCCCGTGTTTGTCACCATCAAGATTCTCATCCCTTTGCTCACTCTGTTTAGACCTCAAGGTCCAATACTGCTTCCCTTCATACTTTGTTCTGCTGACTGGACATACATGCCTCCAGTGATGGTAAATTTTGTAGATTTGTGATGAATAAAGAATCAACTGAAAAGGCTCTATGTTCTGTGAGTGGTAGTGAACTATGAAGCAGAACAGACTCTATGATCACAGAATGATCCAAACTCCAAATAATGCAAAAGAATTAGAATTTGAGAGTCAGAGTTATTCTTTGCTTTTATTTCATAGTTTATAGATCAGAGAGCATTACATGGTCCAGACTTTTAGTAGATGATGGAAGTGTAGGAATTTTCTAAAAGTCTTAAAATAAAAAATGACATATATGTGTACACATGTCTATATATGTATGTATAGATATATGCATATATAGAGTATATGTACATATATATGTCAAACCTGATATACATCATAAATAATATGGAGTCTATTGAAAACCTTGCCCTCTTTTTACTATGGTTACTTCATCATCTAATATTTTATTATCATCATAACTATTGTTATTTATATCAGTAGTAATAGTACCATGAAAATTGGTTAAGATTTATTTCATAACTGCATTAAAAGCTGCAAACATTTTATATCTTTAGCTGATTTTACAAGATGGCTTTCTTGATATTATATAAGAAAACTGGCAGTCATTGAGTTTATTTGTCAAAAATAATTTAGGAAGGCAGTTTATAGACCTGCAAGTAGAAAACAGTCCTGTTGAAGTTTAATGTCCATTGTCTTAAGCAATATATTTTTCATAGCCCTTAAACTGCTGTTGACAGCCCAAAGCACCACATCTCACTGCCTGATGGCAAAGATAACTGGAAAATATTTAATTTCCTAGAGGATGTAATACTTTGTGTATTATTAAAACTTTTTTTAAATACACACACAATTTTTATTCAGGAGTATATAATGAGGAATTTTTTAAATAATAGTTTTTAGTATTATCAATATCCATGTTCACACTAAATATGCATTCCTTCCTTTAATTCAAAATCGGTCCTGGGATTGGAGCTATAATACAGTGCTGAGGCACACGTCTGGCTCAGATTTGATCACTGGCATCCCATATGGGTTCCCTACCATGAATAATTCTTTTTTTAAATTCATTTACTTTAGCACCATGCTTACCAACATGTTTGTAATTCAATTTCAGTCATAGAATATGCAACCTATCCTTCACCAGTGCAACTTTCCTGCCATCAATGCCCCCATTTTCCTTCTCCCCAACACTCTCCTGCCTTTGAGACAGGCATTCTATTTCTCTTTCTCACTATCATTGATATGATAGTTGTTAGTGTAGTTATCTCTCTAACTTCACTCAACATTCTTTGTGGTATACTTCATATCATCGGCTGGTTCTCACAGCCCTCATCTCTATTGTCTCTGACTATTATTACCATACTGTCTTTTATTTTTCTTAAATCCCACAGATGACTGAGACTACTCTATATTTATCCCTCTCCCTTTGGCTCATTTCACTCACCATACTAGTAATATTCATGTATAGGGAAATTTCATAACTTTATTTTTCCCAATAGCTCCATAGCATTCCATTATGTAAATGATATACCAGCTTCTTTAGCCATTTATCTGTTATTGGGCATCTGTGTTGTTTCCAGATTCTGGCTATTTTAAATAGATCTGCAAATGACAATAGGAGGGTAGAGGACATTTTGTATTATTTTTTTTTGTTTGTTTGTAGGATGAGTACCCCTAGGCGTGCTATAGCTGTGCATATGGGAGATAGATTTCCAGTTTTTTTGAGGAATCTCCATATTGTTTTCCCTGAAGGTTGACTAGATGGCATTCCCACAGGCAGTGAATGAGAGTTCCTTTCACCGCATATACCCCCAAACACTGATTGTTCTTTTTTTGTCTTATGTGTGCTAGTCTCTGTGGAATGAGATGTACCACATAGTTGTTTATATTTGCATCTCCTTAATAGTTAGCGATGTGGAGCATTTTATCATGTGTCCTTTGGCCATCTGAATTTCTTCTTTGAGGAAATGTCTGTTCATTTCTTCACCCCATTTTTTGATACTGTTAGATTTTTTTCTTGTTAAAAATAAAAAAATATATATTTACTTTTTTCTGTATTTAGGTCATACCTGTAGATGCTCAACAGTTACTCCCAGCTCTGTGCTCAGAAAGTACTACTGGCAGACTCTAGGGGACCATGTTGAATGCTGAGAATTAGACTGAGTAGGTCATCTGCAAGGCAATCACCCTATTTGCTATGCTATAGCTCCAGCCCTCATCTATTTTTGTTTGCTTGCCTGTTTTCCAAAATGTCATTCTTTTTTTTTTTTTTTTTTTTTTGGTTTTTGGGCCACACCCGGTGACACTCAGGGGTTACTCCTGGCTATGCTCCTGTCTTGGGGGACCATATGGGGAACCAGGGGATCCAACCGCGGTCCGTCCTAGGCTAGCAAAGGTAAGGCAGGCACCTTACCTCCAGCGCCACCGCCTGCCCCCCCCCAAATGTCATTCTAATATTCTTAAAAGGATATGTTACTCTATCCTAGAATGGTATTTATCATTGAATTTCTTTAGCAGGATGAAAACTTAGTAATTATTGTGTGAGTAATATAGTATTTGCTTCATAGCTAGCAAAAAACATTAAGATGTAATAAAACACACTAATCTGTTTTGTTTCCTGTTTATTTTTGTCACACATGCCTGTGCTCAGAGATTATTCTTGGAGCATTGTTCAGGCATCACCCTTGGTGTGGCTCAGAGAAACAAACGCAGTACCAAGTATGGAAACTGATTTTCTAAGTGCAAGTGCCCAAGTCTGTGCTCTACCTCAATGACTTCTTGTGCTTCTTTTTTCAATCAAAATAACATTATTTTAATTTGACATAAATATGACATATTTATTTATTTATTAGTTTTATGGACACACACTGTGGTGCTTAAATGTTACTCCAACATTTTTTTTTGAGTGGCTTCTGGAGACCCCTGGGTTTGGGACATATGATGTGGGAGATGAACCCAGAACTTGCATGTGAATTACGTGCTCCAGGCCCATGTAATATCTCCAGATTTTGAATATTGCTTTCCTTCCATAATTGTTCCTTTTACCATTGTTACAGCCTGTTTTTCAACAAAGATAACCTCACGAGTCTGCTGCATAATTTTAATATATAATTAAATTAATATATTTTAAGATATATATTCATATCTTTACCTAAAATTGAGTTTATATATACCAAAATTAAAAATATACCAAAAATAGACAGCATTTTTAAAATTTTTCTGCATATTGCCTTTCAAGTAAAAATGATTTATGGATATTTATATAAACAAATTCATAAATGATTTTAATTGCTATATTCTATTTATTTAGTATTTGTTTAAATTTAAACAAAATTTAACTTTCAGAGTTTTTGGTGTTTATTTGTTTCTTTGTTATTTACTCCTGCCTCTGTAGTCAAGAATTACTCCTGGTAGTGCTCTGAAGACCAAATGGGATGCCGGGGATAGAACCCTTATAGTCTATTTACAAAGCTAAGGCCCCTTTACTATCTCTCTGGCCCTTAGCTTTCAGTTTTCAAATTAGGTTTTATTTCCTTGGTGAAACATTTCTCTAGTTATCTTTCAAAACTTAAATTTACTCACTTTTTGGGGGGGGGGGGTATTTTTTGACAAGGTGAGTTTTATTTGGTTAACAAAAAGGTATAAAATTACATATCTATTATCAACTTTCAGATTTATCAAGATCCTACATTTAACTTTACTGATAATGAAAGAAAAATTGACATTGCTTAATAATATTTGGGAAAATGTAAAGTTAAAAATACTTATGAAATAAACAGAACAGGTTAATCTTTATATCCTAACATATCAAAATGTTACTTAAAATTAAAGATATTATCTGTAAAAGAATATATAAAGCATCAAAATGGAAGCCTAGACATGGAACTAACAGAAATTGCTGAAACTTGAAATACTTGTATTTCCCATTAAGGAATTAATACATATCTGAGAATTTGGTGTTTTGATTTAAGAGAAATTTATACTAAACAATGCAAGAATCTACTTTCATCTTTTCCTTTAATATAAATGTATTGCTAACATTCCAGCTTATGTTGCCCTTTAATTTTCTCTTTTAATTATAACAATCGCTTTTATAATAGGCGGCCTAAAATATTTTGTATTTTTCTTCAAGAATTTTATTATTTTGGGGCCTGAGCGATGGTGCTAGATGTTTGGCTTCTGCCTTGAAATCACTATACTAAGACCAACAGCACTTAGATCCTCAGGCATCCCATATTGTCCCCCAAGCCAGGGCCGATTTCTGAGCACATAGCCAGGAGTAACCCCTGAACGTCAAAGGGCATGGCCCCCCAAAACAAAGAATTTTATTATTTTAAAATATGTGAAATAGATATTTATTCCAACTCTGCACACTTTTAAATATGTGTCTTACAAAACATGTGACATAGGACACAATTTATCAAATATAAAAATAATAAACATTATAAATCATACATATAATATTCAAATCGAATTAATATCTTACAAATAGAGACTTATGAATCTTAAGTTCACAGCTTCACCAGTATCCATATATCTTCATATATTTTAAAAGTTATAGTTAAAAGTTAAAGAATAGAGTTAGATAAATTTATTATCTCCAGAAATAATCTTACATGTAAAGAATATCATAGTATGCCCATTATTTTTCTAGAAGCACTGAAATACTGGAGTAGAAAGTCCGAATTTCTTCTCTGAAGCACCAGAGATAATTAATGTACTGCAGAGTGAAGGTGACCTTCTGATTTTTTCTTTTTAAACCACCTAAAAGAAAAGACTTCCTACTCTTACTGTATGTCACTGTCTGACTCTAGTTGGAGTAATTGGGTCAGTGGTCTTGACCCAGGTCACACATAAAAACCACTTGTGCATAGGCTTTGCCTTTTGAGATTCTAAATCAGTAGTTAGCTGTTGAGGGAGCCCACAATGTAGATTTAATTTGAAAATAGGCCCACAAATGCACTTATGTTTAGGAAAAGGTATTTATATGTGGTGTCCAGAGTTCTCAAAAGACATTCTTTGAATCCTGGGATGCATTGATTAATTAGGGCTGTTCCTTTTTCCTTATAAGTTTTATTCTATCTGTTTTGCATGCTACTCACATTCTGTTTTAACTGCCAGCAATTTTTCCTTTTTTCTTTTCTCTTAGTCTATTTATCATTCACCATAATGTAAATGCCAGTTGGATCATGAAGATGTCCTTTGTACAAAGGTCACAATTTATTGCTCCTCCCTGTGAGTTCTAATGTACATATATTTCTTTTTTAGCTTGTATTTAGTCAAGTCTATATTCCTCCATATGACTGTTAAAAGTATTGGAAGATGATTTTTTTTTCATTTACACATGATAATATTACTAGTGCATAAATTATACTTGCTGTTGTGGCAGGGAGGAAACTTTTATTTAAAAATAAGTTGTTGGTCACACATAAAATCTTATTTTTCCTAAATATAATTTGGGAATCATATCATTATCTCTCAAATATAGCTATTTATTAGTTATACAGCAAAATGATTTAATAGGCAAAGTTTGAAGTATTACAAACAGCCCCTAAAAGGAAATAGAGTCTCCTATCAGGACAGATCTTGCACCTGAGAAGTCCACCTGTGTGGGACTGAAACAATATGCTATAGGCTCAGAGAGAGTTCAAAAGCACAGTGCCGTTGGAATGTGGAAAACATTGGATTGACCCATCAACTGGAAACAATGCAAAAAAAGGAAATAAGAGGATATAGAGGAATAAATTTTGAGCAGCAAGAGATATGGTCCAAAAGCTGAAATGTTTAGAAAGATTTTATAAAAAAAAAAAGAAAAAAAGTATATTATTTATATTTAGTTCACACATTGTACTGAATATATTCAGGTTTCCTTCTGTGGTTATTCTCTGAAAGATATAATAAAGCAGCATATTTACATAAAGATTCATTGTCGTGTATATTATAAAAATATATAAATATTTAAATATATGGGAATAAAAACATGGGTTGTGTATAGGCACTAATAATTTTATATTGAATACATATATTCCCATGGATTATTTTATCTCCCAGATACTAAAGCTAATCCATTGTGCATAGCCAGGGGTGAACAGTACATTCAACACATTGGGTTTTATAATTTCAGCTACTGTGTAGTAGCTACTGAGTATTTTCATGTCTGATGGAAAAAGTTGCACACAGAAAACTATATTACAGTGTATTTTTGTTTTTAAGTTTAATTCTTTTCTAACTTTTGTTTAATTTATTTTTTATAATTTTGGGCCATACTCAGATTTGCTTAATATTTACTCCTGGCTCTGCATGCAGGAGTCTTGCCTGATGGAGCTTAGGGCATCATATGGTTTTTTGTGATTGAACTTGTGTTGGCCATGTGCAACAGAATACCACAACTTAGTTGCTATTTTTTGTTGTTGTTTTGTTTTGTTTTGGTGCCACATCCTGTGGCGATCAACTGTTACTCCTGTATCTGCCTTCAGAAGTCACCCCTGGCACATTCGGGAGATCATATGGGATGTCTGATTCGAACCAGTGTCTGTCCTGTGTTGGCTGCGTGCAAGGTAAATGCCCTGCCACTGTGCTATCTCTCTGCCTCTAGTTGCTATTCTTTTTTTGTTTGTTTGTTTGTTGGGGGAATCACACATGGCAGCATTCAGAGGTTACTCCTGGCTCTATGCTCAGAAATCGCTCCTGACAGGCTCAGGGGACCATATGTGATGCCAGGGATTTGAACCAACGACCTTCTGCATGCAAGGCAAATGCTTTACCTCCATGCTATCTCTCCGGCCCCACTAGTTTCTATTCTTTTGTTTGTTTGTTTGTTTTGTTTTTTGGGTCACACCCGGCAGTGCTCAGGGGTTACTCCTGGCTCCATGCTCAGAAATTGCTCCTGGCAGGCACAGGGGACCATATGGGGCACGGGGATTCAAACTGATGACCTTTTGCATGAAAGGCAAACGCCTTACCTCCATGCTACCTCCCAGGCCCCTAGTTTCTATTCTTAATGACAAAAATATCATGATCTACTAAGTTAAAATATTTATTTAACAAGGGACTTTTTAAAATTACTACACTAAGTAAAATAATTCAGAAGGAAGCGTGATTTTAAACACTAAAACAAAGGACGTAAAAATGCTTAAAGATGATGGTCAAACTACACAGCTGTAATGTTATGGTTTCACCAAGTTTTGACTCACTTTGATATTTCAATACTTTTAGAGAGCTGAACAATAATACCTCATATAAAATGTGAACAGTTTTTATTTTCATATGTAATCTATTTTTCAAGAGCATGTGCTTATATTTCGTAATACTTTAGATTCCCTTTAGTGCTAGGCAAGTTGCACAGTGTACCACACAATAATTTATTTCACAACATGAATGATGTGAAAGCATATATATGTGAATCAGAAGAGGCAATGCTCTTTATTATGTAATATAAATTTTAGTAAATGCTTTAAAATTTGGGACTTTTACTTTTAAAACAAACAAGTTTGTACCTTTAGGAATAATACAATGATCACATCAAATAAACAAATGCATATCCCAGTATATTGCTTATATTAACTATATAACATCATTATTTCTCCAGTCAACCTAGATTAAGTTCTATATTTGTTCATGAGAAGCTTATATTTCTTTTCTTCTTATTTATTTTTATAAGAAATCTTGAAAACTACTACGACTATGTTCATAAAATATTAATTCACAACAACAAAAAAAACAAAAAAAATATTAATTCACTTATGTAAAATGTGACAAGGGGAAGATAATGTATAAAAAGCATTTTTTGTAATCAGAGATTTAAGAATTTTCCAATATTGTTGTAGAGAAAGATAAAGAAATTAAAGTAAGAAATGTTTATTAAATTTATAGCTGTCTACAACAAAAATATGCATCTAATTAGTGAAAAAGAAAACATTAAAAAAATATCCTGATAGACAGGAACAGAATTTGAGGATTTTATATGTTGTTGGAATTTTTTAGCATTTTATATAAGGGGGCTACACTTAAATGTGTTTAAAACTTACTCTTTTCTCTGTGCTCAGAGAATACTCATAATAGGCTTGAGGAACAATATGGGGTACCAAAGATTATACCCAGGTCAGCGACATGCAAGACAAATATTCTAATTTGCATATTATCATTATGATCCCAGAACTTGAGTTTTATGTTGTCTATATTCCTATAGTTGGGTATTAGTGTGTCAAATTTCACAGATGTTTAATTACATTTAATGAATATATGTGCTAAAATATTGTTATTTTATTGTATTTTTCTCATTTATGCCAATGTCACTCATTTACTATAACCAGTAATACAAATTGATTAGAATATTTTACTAGTCTTAATAGTCACCATGTTCATCCTCTACTTTATTGTTTCTGTATGCGGGGATTGGGCCAAATCCAGCAGTGTTCCAGGCATACATTTGTCTCTGTACTCAGTATTCACTCTTGGTGGAACTCAGGGTGGATTGAACCTGGGTAGATTATGCACAAATACTAAAATACTAAAACAAATATTCTAATTACTATACTATGGCTCCTGCCCATACATTGCTTTTGAAGCTTTTCCTTTTGTATTAAAGTATCTGAAGTATCACTGTATTTTTGCAAAGTACTCTATTTAAAAATATTAATTTTAATTGAGTATATGGCAGACTCAATGCCTATTATTATTATTATTATATCATATGTTATTACATAGCTTTGGTGACATTTTTCTACTTGCTTATTCTCAAAAACCTAAATTACAAGTAAGTTGTTGCTATGTTTATTTCTTATGCTATATTTCTTATATGCTCTTTTTCCATTCTTTGTATTTATTTCAGATGACATATATATGCTTTCTCTAAGTTAATTTCATTTTTTCTAAGTCCAGTCTGATATTAACTCCTTCATTTTTATATCAATATGAACTATTTCTCAAAAATTAGTCTTTATGCTATTTCTAAACTATATCATTTTTAAGATTGATTCTATTGGTAACCTCATTACTTTATTGTTATGCCTGTTTTGTATCCTAAGATTTCTAGAGATACACTGCATAAGGTCTATTAACTATAACTTTGAATTCTGTTGTGTTGCTCAGAAAAGTACTTATATTTTTTTTTAAAATATTCAATGCTCTTCTGTAATTCCCTTGGACTTAGATTTAGGTCCCATAGGACTATGCAGTTTCTATATGACATTACTGTCTTCTACTTGACAATAATGCCTTTCAGAGTCTAATGCAAATATATAATTTTTTACTATGTGAATGTTCATCTATTATAACAGCACCACAAAATCTCTGATATTTCCTTTAAGAACAGAGCTTTCTTGATTCTGTTCTTAAGTTGTCATCGAAGGCACTATAGAAATTATTTATAGATTATATGCAATTCTTAGATATGGCTATTTTATGTTTGTAGTCTATAGTCTTGTGTACATCTAGAAAATAAGTTCAGTGAAAAAGCTGAGATAAACATGCAGTTCATTTCCTTGTTTTTCTTATCGCAAGTACCAAAATACTGAACTAATTATAGCTTTGCAGAAAAAAAAATAGTATCCAAGTAAATTAACCTAAAGTTTAGAGTGATTTAGCAATTTACTGCATTGTTTTCTTTAAGCATTTCAATGTACCCTTTGCTATAAAATTTCATTCCTTACACATATACCTATTGCTAAGCCATGTGTCTTATTTTCAGGTAGCAAAATGTCAATTTACAATGTTTATCCCTCTGTCTACAAAAGTTCAAATGCAGTTTTATCTCTACCTTCCAGCACATTTTGTGTTCAAATTCAATCTATATGAAGAACTATACTTATCTCTGAAGACACAGTTCACATATTAAATTCTCTTTAACTCTCCTAAGTATTCAAACAGCATTGAACTACTTGTTTTATGCCCCAAAAGCCAATGACCATAACACCTATATGCATTTCTATCCTTGATATCAAATTTTAAAATAAGATACAAATAAATTTTTTGTAATTTTATACATATGTATACTTACAAAATTAGAGGGACAGCAATTAATTATCTTTGTTAGTAAAATGTTTATTAATTTATTGAAGAATATTGTAAAATATATTTATGCCATATTTAAATATCTATTTATCCTCATCACCTTCCAAGATAATATTTAAAATAAGCAAATAAAAATCAATTGTAGGGGCCCGGGAGATAGCATGGAGGTAAGGCGTTTGACTTTCATGCAAAAGGTCATCGGTTCGAATCCCGGTGCCCCATATGGTCCCCTGTGCCTGCCAGGAGCAATTTCTGAGCATGGAGCCAGGAGTAACCCCTGAGCACTGCCGGGTGTGACCCCCTAAAAAAATCAATTATAATACAAATATTCCTATAAAGAGTTATTACAACTGAGCTACTGGAAAACTTTTAATAAGATACTAGAATTAAAATTATTTCCACTTACCAAAAATTGATGATGTAATTCTTCATTTGCCTTTGATGTTCAGAAATATTATTATTATATTAACTTACTAAAAGGGACTTATAAAACAATATTAAATAAAAAGAAGCTCTTAATTGTGTATTGCAATTCAGATGACTGGAATAGAATCATTGAGGTGAATTAATTTGAGTGTAATTACTTAAGGCCACACTTGGAGAAACATAGATATAAAATATTCAGAAAATATAAGGGAAAATTTCTTAGAACAAAAATCTTAGTCTCGTAAGAAATCATGCAGTTATAGAAAAAATAAGAAATGTAAGGAATATCAAAACTTGAAGGCCTGTATGTATAAAATAAATGATATAGGGGTCGGAGAGATAGCATGGAGGTAGGGCATTTGCCTTTCATGCAGAAGGATGGTGGTTCGAATTATGGCATCCCATATGGTCCCCTGAGCCTGCTAGGAGCGATCTCTGAGCATAGAGCCAGGAGTAACTCCTGAGCACTGCCGGGTGTGACCCAAAAACCAAGAATAAATAATTAAATTAATTAATTAATAATATAAATCTTTAATTTTATAATCAAACAATTGTCATACATTTTTATAGTCCTGAACATTTTAACAAAAATATTGTCCAGAAGTTAAGTTTGGGTGATTTACACATGTAGGCATAATTTGATTATTCTATTTGAATAGAAATTTATATAATTTAGATGAAATAATTATTTTATTAATTACTGTATTTAACAAAAAGGCAACATTGAAAACTTATTATAAAATGTGAAATGTAACAAATGTAGGCATGATTATTTACCCCCTACTAATGAAACAGAACAAAGCTCTTCATCACATTTTATTCGACTATCAAATTGTCAAATTTGGGGGGACGGGCGGTGGCGCTGGAGGTAAGGTGCCTGCCTTGCCTGTGCTAGCCTAGGACGGACTGCGGTTCAATCCCCTGGTTGCCTGCCAGGAGCGACTTCTGAGTGCATAGCCAGAAGTAACCCCTGAGCATCAAAGGGTGTGACCCAAAAAACCAAAAAAAAAAAAAATTGTCAAATTTGATTTTTATTTCAAATAGGCTTTATCAATCACACAGCTACTAAGCCAAATTTTTTAATTTTACTTAAACTCTCAGACTTTTCTCCTGCCATTATATAATATGAGCCTTTAAACCATAAAGTGGAAATGTACATCATAAATATTTATCTTAATGGATACTACAAAATACAATGAGATTCACTATCAAATTGACATTTTAGAAATCGACCCATTTTCAAAATTTTTTTTTGTCCCCAATTTCCAATCCAGACCAGGCAAGGATCTGGGTTGAAGTGTATATAGGGTGCGTTTACTGTACCTCCTTTTTCTATACAGTCTGTGTGAGGAACACAGCCTGTGGTAAGAATTGGGAGGCCTTATTTTTTTTTCCTTCTTTTTTTTTTTCCTTTTTTTTTTTTAATTTAAGCGTTTTGATTACATATGTGTTTGTGATTTCGGTCATGTGAAGAACACCCCCTTCAACAGTGCAACATTCCCCCCCCCAATGTCCCAAGTCCCCCTCCCTCCTACCCCACCCACACCTGTACTCCAGACAGGTTTTCCAGTTCTCTCATTCATTCACATGATTATGGTGGTTTTCTGTGTGTTTGTTTTTGTAGCTGCACTCACCACTCTTTGTGGTGAGCTTCATGGAGTAAACCATTTTCAAAATTTTTAATAAAGAAGTATAGTTTCTCAAATTTTACTCTCTATCACTTTCTCTTTTTCTGTCTATCTTATTTTCTGTGTTACTTTTAATTTTTTCCTCTCTCACTTGAAATGATTTCTGGTTTGCGACACAATATAAGCAAAAAACAATGAAACGTGAAATCATTGTATCAATGTTGACTGTTCAATTTCAGTATGCACACAAAAAGCATTTCTAATTCCTTTAATATATCAATTTTTGTACAAAATTATTCTAAAATTGCATGATTATGTTAGAATCACTAGAAAAATAAAATGAAATGGTCAGATCTTGTTTATTCTATTTCTTAGGACCACAGTAAAAGCGTAAAAGCTACCAAAAATATTTTTTATTTCTTTTTTCTTTTCTTTATTTTTTGCAACGTGTATTTCTTTTTTTTATTAATATATTTTATTTAAACATCTTGATTACATACATGATTGTGTTTGGGTTTCAGTCATGTAAAGAACACCACCCATCACCAGTGCAATGTTCCCATCACCATTGTCCCAAATCTCCCTCCTCCCCACCCACCCCCCACCTGTACTCTAGACAGGCTCTCCATTTCCCTCATAGGTTCTCATTTTTAGGACAGTTCAAAATGTAGTTATTTCTCTAACTAAACTCATCACTCTTTGTGGTGAGCTTCCTGAGGTGAGCTGGAACTTCCAGGTCTTTTCTCTTTTGTGTCTGAAAATTATTATTATTATTTCAGAAATGTCATTCATTTTTCTTAAAACCCATAGATGAGTGATACCATTCTGCGTTTTTCTCTCTCTCTCTGACTTATTTCACTCAACATGATAGATTCCGTGTACATCCATGTGTAGGAAAATTTCATGACTTCATCTCTCCTGACAGCTGCATAATATTCCATTTTTTGTTTTGTTTTTTGGGCCACACCCGATGATGCTCAGGGGTTAGTCCTGCATATGAGCTCAGAAATTGCCCCTGGCTTGGGATGCTGGGGGATCGAACTGAGGTCCATATTAGGTTAACACAGGCAAGGCAGATGCTTGTGTCTCCTCTCCAGCTCCCCAAATAAGAGATTTTACTTTACATTTCTTATAGCAGAAGTCACTATGAAAAAAAAAAGATTATAAATGTCTTCTGGCAATTGCATTATAAACAATTTTAATGACTATAAAACTTCATTTGGGAAGCATTTTTACCAAAACAGCTGTTTTCAACAATTTTACTTAACAAACTTTACAAAATGTATATTTAAAATATTGCAAATATTGAGGGCAAATAAAATAGTCTGGGAATTCTTTCTTATTAATGAACAAGGGAATCCTCAAAATTGAATTTAAATGAGATCTTTATTCCAAGTATACACTTTATTTAAAATTTGTTCTGCATGTTTACTTTTATTTAGTTAACATGCTACTAACAAGATAAATCACTACAGTTTTATATCATATTTTATTTTTTTTTTTGTTTTTTCGGGCCGCACCCATTTGATGCTCAGGGGTTACTCCTGGCTAAGCGCTCAGAAATTGCCCCTGGTTTGCGGGTACATATGGGACACCGGGGGATCGAACCTCAGTCCCGATCTTTCCTTGGCTAGCGCTTGCAAGGCAGAGACACCTTACATCTAGCGCAACCTTGCCGTAACTTCACGTAATTGTTCCAAAAATTCTACATTAAATAACTTGAAAACATCAAAATATTAAAATTATTATTCTTAAGTTAATAAGGGGGCTTCCTAACCTGTCGTCAAGGTGGTCATGGTAACTGCAGTGAAAATTTTACTTCCAGTTTAGATTATTTATGTATGTTTTATGTGTTCTTGGAACACCTGGGATTGAACCAGGATAGTGTGGGCAAGGCAGACACCTTATCAGTTGTGCCATCACTCCAGTTCGCTTGCTTACTTTTCTTTCTTTTCTTTCTTTCTTTCTTCCTTTCTTTCTTCCTTCCTTCCTTCCTTCCTTTCTTTCTTTCTTTCTTTCTTTCTTTCTTTCTTTCTTTCTTTCTTTCTTTCTTTCATTGTTTTTCTTCTTTCATTCTTTCTTCCTCTTTCTTTTCTTTCTCTTTCTTTTTCTTTCTTTCTTTCTTCCTTCCTTCTTTCTGTTTTTCTTTCTTATTTTTCTTCTTTCTTTCTTCTTTTCTTCTTTTTCTTCTTTGTTCTTTGTTCTTTTTTCTTCTTTTTCTTTCTTCCTTCTTTCTTTCCTTTCTTTCATTCTTTCTTCTTTCATTCTTTCTTCCTCTTTCTTTTCTTTCTCTTTCTTTTTCTTTCTTTCTTTCTTTCTTCCTTCTTTCTTTGTTTCTTTTTCTTTCTTTATTTTTCTTTCTTATTTTTCTTCTTTTCTTCTTTTTCTTTCTTCTTTCTTCTTTTTTCTTTTCTTTCTTCCTTCTCCCTTCTTTCTTTCCTTTCTTTTTTCTTCCCTCTTCCTTCCTTCTTTCTTTTTATTTATTTCTTCATCTTCTTTTCATCCTCTTCTCCTCCTACTCTTCCTCCTCTTCTTCCTTCTTCTTAAGTCCTTGCTATATTTTAGATTTCTTTATCTTCTTCTCCCTTCTTTTTTGTCTCATGCATATATGTGCATGATGAGTGTATGTGTACATGATGTGCTTTCTATTTAGGAAATTTGATGGAATCCTGCATTTAATCATATTTTAATTTCATTGAATAACATTAAAATGCCAACTACTATTAGTCTAATTTATAAACCCAGTACTGTATTCATCTGTATGAATACATTTCTAAATAAATTATCTACTTGCAGGAGAGAGTGCACAATTCCTATTTCTCAAATAAAGTACAGCCCCAAAATTTAACCCAACAGAGTCACTAGTTGACAAATCTCTCAGTCACAGATGAGGAAAGAAACTGAGGAAAATTTACAAGCCCATCAAAATCTTCAGTCAGGTTGATGAAGAACTAAAAGCAACTTAATACTAATGCAACAAATTAAGGAAGTGTTAGACAGCAAGATCAAGAAATTAGTAGACTTCAAGCAACTGAAAGGATTATTTCAGAAGATAACAGAATTCATGCAAATGAAACTGAAGGAGCTAAAGTTTCTGCCAGCAAGACATAGTAGTAGAATGGATAGAAAGAACTATGCAGACACACTTGAAGAACAATTTCAAGTCAGCATTGATAAGAAACTCAAAAAGAGGACATTGCCAAAGTGCTAGAGTGATAGCACAGCAGGTAGGTTGTTTGCCTTGCACTGAACAGAGCTGGGCTCAATCCCTAGCATCCCATACATTCCCCTGGAGCACCGCCAGGAGTAATATCTATTTTTGTTTGTTTATTTGTTTTTGCTTGGGTGCCACACTCATTTGACGCTCAAAGGTTTTTCCTGACTATGTACTCAGAAATCGCTCCTGGCTTGGGGGGGACCATATGGGACGCCCAGTCCATCCTTAACTAGTGCTTGCAAGGCACTACCTTTAGCACTACCACTCCAGCCCTGCCAGGAGTGATTTCTGATAGCAAAACCAGGAGTAACCCCTGAACACTGTGGTGTGATCCAAAAAACAACCCCAGTCCTCTCCCCCTATAAAAGGAAAAGAGAGACAAAATGATAGAATACAAGAATTTAAATTTAAGATATTGAGCAAAAACAAGAAAAATAATCTCTGAAATATGGACATAACAGAAGGTGATGGAGAAGGGATAGGAGAAAAATAACTACTGAGAGAGATAATTGCAGAGAACTTCCCCAAGCTCTGGAAAAAGCAGCTGCTCAAATTCAAGAGATCAAAAGAGTACCAAACACAGTAGACTCAAAGAGAACAACACCAAGTCATATAATAATAAAATTGTCGAAAATCTGGGAGAACCTTCTTAAAGAGCAAAAGAAAAGATGTATGTTGAATACAAAAAGAACATATGAATTTTGATGGATCTCCCATATGAAATGGCCCAGCCAACTGGATTGAAATATTCACATTACTGAGTAAAAGAAATTTTTAACCTAGAGTCCACTACTAACCAGCATGCCCCTCCCTTAGATGGGAGAGAGAGCTAAAAACAACTGGCAACATTCATGATACACAAACTGGCTATAAATGAACTGAACTTAGATAAACCATGACCAATTTTAGATGCTGCAACATACAGAGTAAAATGGCACTGCAAATTTTTATGTTGTTTTTACTATTGGATATAATGTTTTGGATATAACTATTATGGTCTCATGGTCTCAAGCTTATACTTTGATTTCAATTCATTTTTAAACAAGTTCTGTATATCATATGAGTGTGTGAGAGAAAGTGTTATTTTCATTGATTTGCTTGTGAATATTCAGCTTCTCAAGCACTGTTTATTTATAACACCTTTCTTGTTGATATAATGGCACTTTGATCATAAATTGAGTAGGTATTTTTCTAATTTTATTTTTCCACAGTTAAATTCTATTACATTAAATTTTATACATTAGTTGTTTTGCAATAATAATAGTAAGAGTGATAATTTAGTTTTACAATACCAAACTGTTTTTTTTTTGTTGTTGTTGTTGTAGTAGTTGAAGTAAAGGACAGTGATGACTAAGAAAATTTTTTCTAACTTGTGGACAACATTAAAGTATATAGAGGATTTATTTCATCAAATTATGCTGGTATATGAATCTTATAATGGGGTTTTGTGGTTGAAAGGTTTATCAGGAATGTTTTGGATGTGAAGGTTAATTCCCAAGTAAAATATAATTCTATATCTGGACATAATTCTATATCTGGATAAGTCAACGCTTAGATCATCACAATATAGTGCAGTTGGGGTCCATTGATGCTTGGGTTCTCCAGCAATATTAAATAATAATTAGAACATTGAATTGATTCCTACATTGAAGCATTAATAAATATTCCTAATTTCTATGACACTATAGTAAGAATTCTTAATTTCTTAATGAGGTAGTTCCAATATTTGTGACCATAAGAATAAATGGTTTAATCTTTTAAGTATTTATAGGAAAATCACGAGTTTTTTTAATTAAGAAGTTTACTGAACTATTACATTAGAATTACAGCTATTACATTAAAATTGTGTTAAATTTATTTATTTATATTTATTAAAATTATGTTGCTGAATTATAAATTAAAGGAATTAACATGAGAATTATTCTAGGGCTACATAGCAGTTTCAAAGACATTAGGATAAAGTTTTTCTTAAGGATTTCTGACACTCCTAATAGCAAAATTAATTTTTTCTTTGGGAAAAAGTTTCACTGCTTAATTTATGTTAAAACACTATTTAACATAAGGTAATTTTTATTATTCACAGCCTTTAATGGCTTATTCTATTTTTCCAGAACAATAAATAAAATATAGTTAGATAAAAAAGGATAGAGAAAATTTTAGCCAGTGTTCAATAGGAATCATAATAATTAATTTAATCAATAGCTCCTGGACAATTATTTCCATATTACAATTTTATATTAATGGTTTAAGAAGGTGATTATAATATTTAATCAGATTGAAAATTTGTTTATGCCTAAAAGCTGAATTCACCTAGAATTATTAAGGTGAGATTTTAATATGCAAAGGTTTAAGGAACTAAATAATTTACAATTATTATCAATTGTAAGATGAAGGTTCTATATATGCCCTTTTGTATAACTAGGCTCTATAATCTCTACCAACATTAAGGTTCAGAGCCTCTATTAATATTCTCTGGAGACTAGCAGATAGACTATGGATCTGACAATGAAAATAGTTGACATTGTAGTAAATTCCCTTATCTGACAGATCTAAAGTACTTTTACTTTTATAAGTAAATGGCAAATATGGGCTTATAGTCAAATATATTTTGTTTCAGCATTAGTTTATTTCTTCTGGCATTGATAGAAAGAATGCTTACTTCAACTTTTCCAGAAGCAGAACCTTTGACAATGGTTGGAGGAAATGTGGATAATTTAAAAGGTCATCTCAGGTGGAGGATTCAGGGTAAAAGACTGCATGACACAGGAACAGAAGCTAACCCACAAAGGTTTATTACCAGTCAAATTACCACAGTGAGGACTCACAGGTGAAGTTGAGGAACATGAATAAAACATGTTTTTAGAAATGATACTGCTGAAAGGGCAAATGAGCAGCACTATCTGTGCATATCCTATCTTTTTCAGTGTATTTTGAAACCTGCTCCCGGGGCATGAATATCAATTCTATAGTATTTTTGGTCTGCTGAATGAATAGTTAGGTGTTCCCAGAGAAAGCATTCAGACTATCAGAAAGTCAAAGAGCTGTGCAATAAAGGTCTGACAATGTTGATTTGATTTTACAGCTGACAATGAGTGAACACTTTGTACAAATTGTTTAGAAGTGGGAAAAATTGTAGAAACCATAGCAAAAAAGAACCTTAGTTCAGTAATGTTTTTATGTTTCTGATTTACTGGATATATTGCTAAAACATCTATAAAATTAAAGATATACAACAAATGGCAATTTCTACTAGCAACATTACAGTGGGTAACAGAATCTATTTCTCATTTGACAAGCATTTTATATGCTATTTGTTTGGTATATTGTGCTCCATTAACTATATACTCTAATAGCTGCTAATTTCTTTTAGAAGTGCCTGAAAACATTGGTGGTGGGGAACTTGCACTGATGAAGGGGGTGTTAAAAAAAAAAAGTTAAAGAAAAAAATAAAATAAAAAAAAGGAAAAAAAAAATAATAAGGTCTCCCAATTCTTATCACAGGCTGTGTTCTTCACACTGACTGTATAGAAAGAGGAGGTACAGTAAATGCACCCCATAGACACCTCAACCCAGACCCTTGCCGGGTCTGTATTGGGAATTTAGGGGACAAAAAAAAAAAAGAAGTGCCTGAAAAAATAAACTCTATTCAATAATTCTAAAACCTCACTAAAGCACATTGGGATGTTACTACTGCTGTATTCCAAATACTTAATAGTGTATAATAAAAGGACCCCTCAAATGTTATTATTTTACATTCTATGTGACAATTCAGTCATATAGTAGCATATGGATTACAACAGACCCTTAATTAGAGTATATTAATTTTTGCTCACTAGGATATATAAATTATTTTTATCTCATGATACTTTTGATAGAAACATCATCAGTGTATGTATGTAATATTTTACATATATTTATTTTTTCCTGATGACAGCACTTTAAACTAAGGAGCAACATTTGAAAGCAATGAGATAACAAACTTCAGCTCATAAAATTTTTTAGACTTCTATATAATCTGTGACATAAAATAGCTGACATAATTAATAGACTTTTGTTAACTTAATCATGACACAAGCTGGGTAGCAATTGCTTTGAGTTGAGTGGCTGTACCCATTTAATGAAGGACATTTTAACAAAAACCAATTTAGTGCTCTTTTCGTCAATCCCATATTACCAGGATGTATTCTGAATAAGCACATAGAAATAAAAAGGACTCCTTCCACTTTCTCTTCAAAATGTTGGCTAAGAAAAAAAAAACTCAGTCTTAAAGTGATTGAACAACAGATATGGTAATTGCATTCAATGATTTGGGTTCTATGCTCTGCATATTATATGTTGATATCAGGACAAACAGGAACCCAGAATAATCCCTGAGCACTGCCAAATGTAGCTAAAAACAAAACAACAACAACAACAACAAAATTCACCAACACACACACAGCTCACACACACACTTAAAGAAATTCAAGAAGATTCTCAATGTCCTTTACCTGAGTTATTCATTTAATAATAAAAGTCTTGACATTGCATTTAGAAACAAAGTAGATACTCACTTATAGTTTATTATTATCAAGGGAAAATAAAATAGAATTGTTATAAGCAGTGCTAGCAGAAGGGATATAGTTTATTCTTAGATATTATCTTGTTAATTCAAATTCATAGATAAAATTATTGAATTATTAACCTTATATAAGACCAGGGTTTTTTTTTTTTATAGTAAAGTTGTTCTTATTCATTTTTTTCAACATCAAATTTCTTCATTGCCTATTTAGGAAAGAAATATCAACCAATGGATATACAAGATAAGATGGATGAAAACAAGTAACCACAATGGTATAAAACTTATAAATAAATATAATTTTGGTTCACAAGACCAGTTGCAAAATGATGGTGTTGGCTGTTGAGGATATGATTTCTAAAAATTGATAGGTGTATTGTTATATGTCATTCAATATGAAACCAGATATAGACTCCTGGGTTTTTCACAGAAGCTTGAAAACTATGTGCACCAGACTCAATGTATCACAAGAATAATTTAGGCAGTAGACAATATCAAAATCTACTAATAATTTTATGTCTCACTAAAAATAGTTTACTTGTAATCTTTTTTACTTGGAGTGGGTACACTTGCCAGCAATCAGGCATTACTCCTAGCTCTGTGCTCAGAAATTACTCCTGGCAGGCTCTGTGGAACATATGGGATACTGGAGATCAAATCTCGGCTGACCACAGGCAAGGCAAACAGTCTACTGTCTATGCTATTACCCAAACTCTCTTTGGGGTCCCTTACTTTAAGATTGCCTTTGGGCCTAGAGGTAAGGTGTCTGCCTTGCAAACACTAGCCAAGGAAGGACCACGGTTAGATTCCCCCCAGCGTCCCATGTAGCCATATGGTCCCCCAAAGCCAGGGGCAATTTCTGAGCGCTTAGCCAGGAGTAACCCCTGAGCATCAAACGGGTGTGGCCTGAAAAACAAAAAAAGATTGCCATCTAGGTGACTGGATAGCATTACCTAGATATGAAAGTCCTGTCTGTGTCTCCCCAATTTTCCAAATCACAGGTTCCCGCTTGTCTTTGGAGGGAAATTAATTTACAGGGCTTCTAGATAATTTTATGCTGAGTCTTCTGTTTTTATTTTTTATTTATTTTGCATGTAGCTGACCCCATTTTTTTTCAGAATTTGATTTTTTAAATAATTTTTATTTTGACCAAAGTGAATTACAAATCTTTCACAGTAATATTTTAGGTACGAAGTGACAATGAATCAGGGGAATTCCCATCATCAGTGTTGTCCTGCCTCCATCCCTGTTCCCAGCATGCATCCCATATCTCCCTCCTTTGCTCCCCGGGCTGCTAGAATAACCTCTGTGTCTAGCTTGTTGTAGATTGGGTATCGATTCTGTTGTCGTTGGCTTTGGATTTGGTATTTAAATATGATCTTTTTTTTTTATTTTACTATATGCTCATATGTCTGTTTGGTCTTGGTACCATCCATTATTTCCCTCTCACTTTATGAGGCAAAACAATATGATCAAAGTTATGTGGTTCTGTTTAAGGAAAGGAAAAAAAAGGTGAGGGGGCAAAAACCAAACAAAAAAAACCTGGGAAAGGCCAACTAGAAGTTATAAATATCAATTTAAGAAAAGAGGGGGGGAAAAAGAAAGAAAAACATAACAAAAATAAGAAAAACATACCTAGACAAGAAAACACAAACAACAGCAAAAAGAAAAAACAGCAACAACAAAAAAACATTAAAAATCAAACAAAAAACCAAAAAGCACCAAAGTAATAAAGACAACGACCAAACAATAACCACAATCCAGAAATAAAAAAAATAACTAAAAAAATATTTATGTGGGCCCGGGAGATAGCATGGAGGTAAGGCGTTTGCCTTTCATGCAAAAGGTCATCGGTTCGAATCCCGGTGCCCCATATGGTTCCCCGTGCCTGCCAGGAGCAATTTCTGAGCATGGAGCCAGGAGTAATCCCTGAACACTGCCGGGTGTGACCCAAAAACCATAAAAAAAAAAATTATGTTTTACATAGGCACAGTAAGTATTGGGGAGATTAGAAAGGGAATTCCCTTGGCCTAAGAGGAACAGAATTTCTCTGCCTTTTTTTTTTTTAATTGGAGTCACCATTGGCTAAGTTCAGGAGCTTCTATTTTGACAATGAAAGCAGGGAAGAATATGTATACAAGTGTGAGAAATAACCAGGACTTTTAGACAATCACGGGTCTATTTTTGATGGTTAATTGACAAATGTAACAACTTCACCCTGAGAAACTTTATTACTTTAATACACATGAGAGTTCGAAGCACAAGGTCAGAAAACCTGAAGGTGATTTGAATTCGGAAAAGACGGTGAAGAAAAGAAGGTGAATACCAGTTGTCACAAAAAAAAAAAAAAAAAAAAAAAAAAAAAAAAAAAAAAACCTGTAGCTCTTACATATGCTCTCCTTTTCTAAATTATTCTTTACAATGACATACAAGAAAAAGGTTCGAAAAGATACATCTTGAGCACTTACTAGATAAGAAAAAGAGTGATATGACGCAATCTTTGAGTAGGGTTTGGAAAAGAAAATGAGTAATCTGGAAAGTGTCCTGCTTCAAAATACGGTCTCCTAGAATATTATACTGCTGACAATATTAAATCTAAGTTGTAGGAGTATACATTTCTGTCCTCTGCCAAAAGATTCATTTAATACCTTCTTTGTACATGATGTTCCACTTGAAATGGTTCAGGGTTTTTCAGTTCCATTGCAATCCGGAATTTTATACCCATTTCCACATCCCTTACTTGTATCTACATCGCTAGACATATATAGGACATTTATAGCTTCTTTTTTTTGGGGGGGGGGGGTCACACCCGACATCGTTCAGGGGTTACTCCTGGCTCTATGCTCAGAAATCGCTCCTGGCGCGCTCAGGGGACCATATGGGACTCCGGGATTCGAACCGATGACCTTCTGAATGAAAGCAAACGCATTATCTTCCATGCTATCTCTCCGGCCCCGTTCTAACTACTTCTTATCTCTTTTCAACAAGTGCTATTTTTCAAACTAATAATTTGCACTTTCTGAATAACTCAAAGTCACACTAACTCACAAATACATACATATATACCACATAAAGCCAAACATGTTATAAAAATAAATAATATTTAAGTTTTTGATCTACACAAGTAATTATTGTCATTTCAAACCTTATAATCTATAAAATATAAATTGTAAAATTTATAATTATAAAATTGTATTTAAAAGTTAATATAAAGTACTGATTCCCTGAAAAACTGGTCAAATTTTAATTTTAATTACTACTCATCAAATTAGACAACATACATAGTGGAAACTCTTCTAGAATGTCGTGCTATAAAATATAGAAATGACAAATGACCAATAATGAACTAATAGAATGAATTAATTTAAGGAACAAGCTCAGATTTTTTTGTTTGCTTGTTTTTGGGCCACAACCAATGATACTCAGGGAATAGTCCTGGCTATGTGCTTAGAAATCGCTCCTGGCTTTGCGGAGCGATATGGGATGCCAGGTGATTTAACCGAGGTATGTCATAGATTAATGTGTGCAAGGCAAATGCCCTACTGCTTGTGCAACCTCTCCCACTTCAAACTCAAATTTCTAAGGATCACAGACATTCTTACATCATGAGTTTAAATTTTCTTGACTAAATCAAAGAATATCACTAAGAATTCAAATTGATCAAATGAAGACATAAATAGAAAAAGTTCCTAGGACCAGAGTATATATCATGGAGGTAGGACATTTGCCTTGCAAGCAGAAGGATGGTGGTTTAAATCCAGGCATCCCATATGGTCCCCCGAGTATGCCAGAAGTGATTTCTGAGCCTATAACCAGGAGTAACCCTTGAGCGGTGCTGGGTGTGACCCAAAAACCAAAACCAAACAAACAAACAAACAAAACTGTTTCTATTGTGTTTTTAGCACTTAATGCTATTATATTTGATAGCATCAATATATTATAGTATTATTAAATTAACATATGAAATATTGTTTTTTTTTGTTTTGTTTTGGTTTTGG